>JANZXP010000003.1:10012760-10041346 GCA_027576715.1 Erythroxylum flavicans | reverse complement strand
TGCATATATGAATGCATGCATATGTCACTATTCATTTATACACTCCTATTCATGGCAATTGGTGAGGGGATGTTACATCATGGATTCAGGTATGCTTCCATGACAGATCTAAGTATTATTGATGATTTGACATGATTGTTTATACGATTAGTGATGGTTTTCAAGGAATTAAATTTTATCAAGTGGTATCACAGCCTCTTTCATATTTAATCATTGAGAATTTTTTTAAATTATTTGTCTTCCATGTTTATGATGGATTCAATAAATGTATAAAGGCCAAAAGTGAGTTTTTTTTTTTAATTTGTTAACTTTCTATTGTTGGTGGCTAGATTCTGGTGCTACTACTCACATTAGTGTGCCTAAACAGGGTTGTCTGAGCTACCGAAAGCCAGCTAATGGTGAAAGATACATTTATGTGGGCAATAATAAAGCAGTAGAAGTTAAGGCTATTGGAACTTTTAGGTTATTTTTAAAGACCGGTTATTATTTGTATTTGAATAAGACTTATGTTGTACTGTCATTTAGACAAAATTTAGTTTCTATTTCTGCATTGGACAAATTTGGTTACTCTCGTTCATTTGGAAATAATCAATTTAATCTTATTCAAGATTCAATACTTGTTGGTAAATAACCCATATTTGATTAATACAGGTGCCTCATATAATGAAACTTTGCATGTATGTAGAGGTATAAAGCGAAAATTAACCAATGAGTATTCTACTTTATTATGGCACTTGGCATATCTCTAAACAAAAAATTGAACATCTTATGTCTGATAGAATTCTAGATCCCCTTGATTATGCGGACTTTGAAAATTATGTTAATTATATTAAGAGGAAACAAACAAACCTAAGGAAATCAGATGCCAATAGGGCTATGGACATCTTAGAACTCATATATACAGACATTTGTTGGTCATTCCTTACAACTTCATGGAATGGTCAACAATATTTTATTACGTTCATAGAAGACTACTCCTGTTATGGCTACCTGCATCTCATTCATGAGAATTCCCAGTCTCTGTACGTATAGGTTGAGAATTAACTCAACAAAACAATAAAAAGTGTTAGACCTGACTGTAATGGTGAATACTATGGTAGATATGACGGATCAAGTGAACAACGTCCAGGGCCATTTGCTAAGTTCCTTAAAGAGTACAGTATCGTCCCATATTATACTATGCCGAGATGCCCTAGCATGAATGGTGTTGCTAAAAGGCGAAACAAAACACTGAAGGATATGGTAAAAAGTATGCTTAGTCATTCTACTTTACTAGAATCTCTTTGGGTTGAAGCATTACAGATTGTAGCTTACATACTCAATAGGATTCCAACTAAAGCAACTACCAAAACCCCTTATGAGCTTTGGATAGGCAAAAGGCCCAATTTGAGCCACTTGCACATTTAAAGTTGTCTAGCTGAGGCAAGGCCATATAAGCCAATTAAAAAGAAACTGGTTTCTAGAACTATTAGTTGCTATTTTGTTGGATACTTTGAAAAGTTTAGAGGTTACAAGTTTTATGATCCCACTGTAAAGTTAATTTTTAAGATGGGAAATGCCCGGTTCTTTGAGGATATTGAGTTTGGAAGGGAAGATAAGGTGAGAGACAATATCTTTGAAGAGGAATATGTTAATATTCCTTTATTTGTTGTGCAATGATATAGGTTTTATTCCTGATATTGTCAAAATAACAAATCCAGAACAATAAGACAATGTTGAGGAACTCCCTATTCAGATTACAGAAATTATTCCAAGAGAACAAACTCACCAACCTCAAGAACTAGTGTCATTAAGGAGATCCACTAGAGAAAGGAGAAGCGCGATTCCAGATGATTACATCATATTTCTCCAAGAGCATGAGCTTGACATTGGCGTTGTGGAAGATGATCCAATCAACTTCATTAGGCCATGCAAAGTTCTAACTCTTAGAAGTAGATTGATGCCATGAATGAGGAGATAAAGTCCATGAAAGCCAATGACGTTTGAGATCTTGTCTCATTACCTGAAGGTGCAAAATATGTCGATTGCAAATGGATATTTAAAACCAAAAGGGATTCATAGGGCAATGTAAAGGGATATAAGGCTCGTCTAGTTGCCAAGGGCTTTACATAGAAAGAAGGCATTGATTATAAAGAGATTTTCTCTCTGGTTTTATCGAAAGACTCTTTTAGAACTATAATGACACATTTCAACATTTAGTTGCATTAGATGGATGTAAAGACTGCGTTTCTCAACGACATTGATGAGAAAATTTATATGGTGCAACCAGGAAATTTTGTGTCAGGAGACCCAAGCAAATGGTTTCAAATTAAAGAAATCCATCTATGGGCTCAAGCAAGTTTCCCATTAATGGTATTACAAATTTCATCAAGTTGCTCTTTCATTTGGTTTTGAAATAAATGCAGTTGATGATTGTATATACCACAAGTTGAGTGGGAGCAAGTTTATTTTTCTAGTTTTATATGGCAATGACATACTGCTTGCTAACAATGATATAGGCTTATTGCACGAATCCAAGAGCTTTCTGACAAAAAAATTTGAAATGAAAGATCTTAGTGATGCCTATTTTACATTAAGGAAATAAATACATCGAGATCACTCTCGGGATATACTTGGGTTGTCACAAAAGAGCTACATCAAGAAAATTCTTAAGAGGTTTGACATGTAGGATTGTAAACCAGGTGACATGCCTGTTGCTAACAGAAACAAGTTTAGTCTTCGTTAATACCCCAAGAATGAGTTTGAAACTAAAGAGATGCAGAGGATTCCTTATGCTTCAGCAGTAGGGAGTCTAATGTATATTCAAGTATGTACACGTCCAGATATTGCGTATATTGTTGAAATGCTGGGCAGATACTTAAGCAATCCTAGAATGGATCATTGGAGAGCAACCAAACGAGTTATGGAGTACTTACAGAGAACAAAAGATTACATACTCACATACAGGAAGTCAGATCAGCTAGAGATCATTGGGTATTCTGATTCTGATTTCGTTGGATGCCAAGATAGTCGTAGATCCACATTGGGCTATATTCACCAGCTAGTTGGAGGAGTTATTTCCTGGGAGAGTGCTAAGCAGACACTCATAACTTCTTTCACTATGGTAGTAGAGTTTATGGCATGTTATGAGACATCCAATCATGGAATATGATTGCGGAATTTTATCACTAGGATGCACATTATAGATGGTATTAAAAGACCACTAAAGTTATTTTGTGACAATAAGTCAGCAGTGCTATACTCCAACAATAACAGGAGCTCAACAAAATCGAAGCATATCGAACTCATGTTCCTGGTTGTCAAACAAAGAGTTCAAGATAGTCAAATATCTATTGAACATATTGGGACAAATTTCATGGCTGTGGATCCGTGTACTAAGGGATTACCACCCAAGGTTTTTAATAAGCATGTCGCTCATATGAGTGTTGTATTTATTGAAGATATGTCATTTTAGTGGGAGCTTGTTATTTCAAATGATTTTTAGTTATAAACACTTTTATGATTTATTTGAACTTTAAAGTTTATTTGGTTGATCTCACTAAGGAATAAGGAATTTGGACCAGTTGGAAGTAGGCATATTAAGATCACATTACATGTAATTTTCATGCTACACATTCATGCTTGATCTATCTTGTTCAATTATGTTGGCATAAGTGACCATTGATGGGTTTAATTATGATATGTGTATGATAAAAACCGTTTTGATCCAATGTTATTATAATTGATGAATGAGATTGATTAAAGATGTATTTGGTGGTAACAGCAAATTTTGAGCTTATAAAGTTATGACATGATAAACAATTAAAGAAATTATATATATATATATGACTCAAGTAGGAGATTGTTGGATATAATCCAACTATATATATACACACACACACACACACACACATATATATATATATGAATTAATTGCATATTATGAGTTATCATAAAGTTAAGCTCGGTTAAAGTGATCTATTAAGGTTAAAGGTTTTGAGCCATATAATATCTAATAAAGTATGGACTTTAATGTCTAGAGACCCAAAAGTCTTATTTTTATTTTATAATGAGCTAAAATAAAAATAAGACATAGTATTTAAAGAGTTAGGATTTTAGTCCTCAAGTTATATAAACGATTGTCTTTTTTGATATCAGTCAAAAAAAGATAGTTTTTGAGAAAAAATAGACGTACATATTAAATTGGAGGACGAATAATCATAAGATTTAATAATCACATTGTTCTTATGAATTCATGTATGCTTCTGTGACAGATTTAAATTTTCTTAATGGTTTGACATGATTGTTTATAAGATTAGGGATAGTTTAACGGAATTAAATTATATCTGCAGCTACCATTAGCCCTTTCCCTTTCCCTTTCGTTGCCGTGTTCCGACCTGCAAACTCTTCAATTTTTTCTCTCCACGAATTTATCAAAATGTACAGCAGCGGCTTAATAAATGACGAGTTTTGGCCTTTCCCGTCAATATTTTCGTTATTAATGTAGCAAGAAGCGAATTGTTGATGGGTCTCAGTATTAATACAATAAAATGACGCAAAAGATGATGATAACAAGCACTGGTGATCAGAATGGGCAATAATATATAAGAAATTTAGTATGCTGTTAAGAAAAAAAATTCGAATGACCTTACAACCAAGCGAGATTCTAGAAAGAAACAATTAATACGCGTATATGCATGACAACTATAGTTAAGTCTATAACAACATTCAGGCACAAGTAAAGCAATGGGATCAGATGATAGTTTACCTTAGTAGTCCCATCACTGCACCTGCATCTCTTTCACATTCAATGCTCGGAGACCAATTAGACAAAAAAATTTCGGAGGCATGATTGCACATTTGATTTGAAGCCACTAACTATTTGATGATATTAAACTCGCCGTTCCAGGACAGCTAGTATTATAGAAATTTCAGAATCTTATTATTTAAATGCGCATTAAATAAAATTTTTAAACACGTATAATAATTTTAAAATAAATTAATCAAACTTTGGACTAATCCGAAAAGTATGAAAACTCTTTGAAAAACTCCCACACTCCAATTAGACCAGGCCTGAAAAACCAAATTGCTGAATTTCAATCCTGACATAGGGAAGCAGACCGGACTGGCTGGTACTTTTGGTAATACAGAGATTTTCAAATTTTTAATAGTTAATTGTGATATTGGTGATACAGCGACTTGCTCTTTATTATATGTCCACATTCCGAATGATTACTCCATAATCATGCAATAGGTTCTGTAATAACAAATAAATTAGTGCTTTTATAAAAAAAACGAAGTTATAGGCAAGTAAGTTCGGACCTAGACGGGCTGCCCACCAAAATCAGAATCGGTTATGAGAAGCCCCTTAACCATTATGTATTAATGAATTATTCTATTTATAAAGACAAACTTAGAAATTTCGAACCCATATAAGATTATTAGAAAAGATTACGATAATGGGGTTTAAATGAGTGATGGTATTCTGAATAGACAAAGGTAATGCATTTATGTGAATACGATTGTGGCTATAACACACTTGGCAACAACCTTTTTTCTTTAATGGTCTCCTTATCTGTTGTAATGTAATGCAACTGTAATACAGTGGCTACATGGTGGGAGTATAATAATATTGACAATTTTGAACAATTTTAGTCGTTTAGCTCCATAACATGCGGAGATGTATTAGCCCCTTAGAATAGTTTTTATCTCTGGAGGAGCTAGTCTCACGGCTCAAATCGTGAACAAAGCTAAGTAGCTATGTGATACCTGGAATGGAAAATATAACAGAACATGACAAAGCCAACCTGGTAACTTTTCCAATATAAAACCATGTATCCTGAGAGTTTGTGCTAGTTCAATAAAACCCAACAAAATCACCGGTAACCTGTCAAAACTTCTGCTCCTATGTCGACAAGTTACCACTGGTAATGCGTTCTCATTAAACTAAAGATAGCAAAACAGGCTGTCTCGTGACCTTTTCCATGAACTTCAGCTGCACAAATAGGATGGAACTGTGGACCACCTCATCTTTGTTTCCAGCCACATGGTTATACATTGTACATTAATATAATCCAATTGCCTTGCTATATGGCTTGTGGGTTTTAGTCTAGAATCCATGAAAAAGGAAGTTGATGTTATGTGTGCTTCAGAATTCTGTCAGTTGCTTGTTGGCATGAACTGTTGGATCCGGAAAACTCACTTTTACGAGAGATCGATATTACGAGTTTAGTGATAAAATTAGGGATGTCAATGGGTCGGGTTGGGCCGGGCCGTGAAAAAATGGCGGGTCGGGATGGGCCGGCCCGGGGTCGGCTCGTAGCCCAAAGTGTCAAGGGCGGGCCGGGCCAAACACGGCCCGTCTATATTTTTAATATTAAAAAATACAAAACGGCGTCGTTTTGAACAAAACGACGCCGTTTTTTGGGCCCGGGGAGACCATGGTCGGCCTGTGGCCCGCACATGGCCCGCTAAACCCGGGCCAAAAACGGGCCGGGTCGGTCGGTCCGGGCCGAAATTGACATCCCTAGATAAAATAATCTCATGGGTTTTGACGTTACACTTCAACATAAAATTTTAAGGTATTAAATTTACGGATCTTTTTCACTTATATAACTTTTACTAGTTCTATTTCTTTCTAATGTGATATTCCTATTCATACTTAATATTCCAACAATTTCTCTGTCTAAGTGTAAACTTCTACATTGAGCTTAGGCTCCACTTTGAAGGGAGGCTTTTTTCTATCCTTTTTTTAGCAGTTCGAATATATAGCGTCACAAAGAGCCCTTCTACTCCATTGGTCTGGGCCTACTAAAAGTTTCCTTGCTCTTTTTTCATAGGGAGGCAACTATAAGATTTGACTAATGTCTCCATACTTATTACTTACTGAACCATCGGCTCTGATATTACTTGTTGAATATGAAAAACTAACTTTCATGGGAGATCTACATTATGAGCCGAGTGATGAAACATATTTGTAGAGTTTGACACCATACTTCAATTCAAAACTTTAAGACATTAAGTTTATGAGTCATTTCTATTTATATGTCTTTTATTAGTTCCATCTCTTTCTAATATGAAATTCTTACTCACACTCGACATTCTAACGTGAACTCTGTCTAAAAGAAATTATGTAATTCAAACAAAAAGGAAGTAATCAGTCGAAATTTATTAGGAAGGGGGGACGTAATTTTATACAAAACCATCTTTAAAAACTATATATGAATATGAATCCTAAGTTAGAATGGGAGAATTAAAGATTGTTATTGGGTAACTGGTCGCCTCATTTAATGTGATCCGAGAAAGCCAGCTAGTTAAGAGTTCTTAGCGCAAAAAGCTCCTGCCCGTAGCCCAAAATTCAAACCCAAGACCTCGAATGCAAGAAATTCTGTCCCTCTACCCCCAAAGCACGTTGTCAAAGCGAGCTTTGTTGGAACCGAAAGAAAACGGGGTAATGATCATATGCCCCCACTAGGTCGTGAAACTCAACCAACCTTGCTGGAACCAAACGAGAATAATTTATGAGGTCAGAATCTTCTTTAAAAGAACAAGACAAGACCCTTTTAGGTTCGGGTCAGTTTCAATCCCAACTAATCTTGAAATACATGGTAAGTAACAACATTCTGTCTTGCCTAGTTGCCTTGCGTACATAGCTGATTGATTTATCAATGACAATTTTTTTTATATTTGATAATAGTAACAATAACCTTCTTCCAAAAGTTTAAACAAACTTATCCCCTATCTTGAAAATTATCACAAATCCAAACAAAAGACCAATTTAATCAGTATGAATTCGAGCCAGCAGCTAACTTGTTTTAGCTAAAAGGTTCGAACCCAAATCATAAAACGCACCCAACCAGACCTTATTCATCTGCCACAGTCCAAGTCATATCATTCTCAAAAATCCAGTGGCACACCTCGATCCGACCGGGACCCGAACCCAATGCCAGAAAAGCTCCATGGGTGGGGCTCCAAGCTGACGTATCAGTGTGACAAATGGCAACACCATGATTGATCTTACTCTTATTTTTTGGATCCAAAATGTCCGCTTCATAGACCCGAACCTTTGGAACTGAGTGGCAGTAGTAGAGTAAATATGGATACAAACTCTGGTGACAAGACACTGACTTTGTGATCTTCCCACCGTTGATACCTCTGATCGAACCAACCATGACGTTTGTCTTTGACCCCTTGACGTTCTCCGTCGTACGGACCACTACGTTACGGCCCAAAACGGAGGTGGCAAAGTCGATTAAGTCCTCCGCAGAGCCAACGCAACGCTTGGTCTCACCAGCACTTGGTGCTCTCTCGCACTCGTTAATGGCGTTCAACATAATGCTCTCCAAGCTTGAATTATCACCAGCACGAAATATTTGCTTCAGCTGCGATATCTTAGAGGTAGAGAACGGTAGTTTCGACGTGATAGCCCGGGGCAGAAACGACCTTTTAGGCATTTTATCTCTAATGTCCGGCATAGGCATGACCGTACCCTTCTTGAGCATTGACTCGCGGAAAAATTTGCCCGGTTCAACCCACTTATTTACTACACTGCCACTCACCTTCTTCATCGAACCAGTTTCACTGCTAATATTAGTGTACTTAGCAAAAGACACACCCTTTTTCGCATAATCTTTGAAAGTGTTGTTAACTCCATAGATCTTGAATCCAATCTGCTGTCCCTGAGAACCCTGACCATACCCAGAAAACTTATCCGTCCCTTCATTGAAAGACTTCCCATAATTCGCAAAATTAATCGTCTTTGCATTAGATTTCTTTCCATAAGACTCAAAGGAGTCATCCCCAACGTTGGCCTGATCCCTGTAACTCGCAAAGCTCTCAGTACCTGAGTTTCCTCCAGCACCATAGTTCCTGAAGACATTATCAGGAACATTCCCATTAGTCCCATACAACTTGAACGTGTCACTAGCTCCATTAGCAGTCTCACCATAATTAGAAAAACCCGACCCCATTACATTAGAGTTTTCTCCATATCTACTAAAATCGCTAGGGACACCGTTGCCATTCTTCCCATAACTAGTAAACGTCTCACTGCCGGAGTTAGCATCGCCCGTATAAGAGGAGAACGAGTGCGCCCTTCTGTTGCCGTCATCCGCATAGGTAGTGAACCGGAGATTTGGGACGTTCACTCACTCATTGTACCTCTTGAATTCACCAACCCCACCTGTGGCTCCAGTGCCATAAGTGTTGAAGCTCTGGTCTACAACATTGGAATCCGGGGCGTAATTGGCAAACTTATCATTGTGTCCGGCGGCGTTGCGGCTGTATCGCCGGAAAGAGTCAAGTGGGGTGTTTTCGCTGTCGGAATAGTTCTTGAATGAGTCGAGTCCTCCGGCACGGTCATTGCCGTAGTTGGAGAAGTTTTGGTTTTGGTACACAGCAAAGTTCGCGTCTTTATCGTGTTTTTCTAAACTCGGTGACAAATCGGGAAAGCAGAAAAGTTTAGCGGCGGAGCAAAAGGCCGGGAGCTGCGTGGAGAGGGCATTTTGGGCGACGAGTTTGGTGAAAGTGGCGGTGTCCACCGCACTCATCGGCGAGACTTTCGAGAGGAGGAATTGAGATTTGGGTAAGCTTTTGCGGATCTCCTTGTTCCAGTAGCGGAGCAGAGAAGCTTTTGGTGTGAATGGGTTCTCCACCGGTGACTGTGGTTCGTCCGAGCTGACATAACGCACCTGCATTGTCAAGTAACAAATACAAATAAACAATAAAGATTAGAACTTGATGTGCAGACCATACAAAAAGATGATAGAAGTGTTGCGGGGGACTAAAAGCAGAGTACACGGGCTTACATTTAGCAAAAACAGAGTACAGAGGAAGGTGAAGCAGAGGGGAGCAATAGAGTGCAAATGAATTTGCATATTTTTTTTCTCAACGAGCGAGAATGTCTGTGGGCTTGTTCGTAGGGTTGTGAATTGAACTATATAAAAAGGAACCGAGAGAGAAAGAGATAGAGAGCTGTGACTTTTTGGGAGAGGCTTAGATTTGAATGCTTGGGTATGTACGTGGTTAACGAGCTTTAACGCGGAGGCTGGTCGGTTATTAGATTACCTGTCAAGAAAGTAAAAGAAAATAAAAGAAAAGAAAACCAAAATGAACAGAGTAAACTGTAAAAGAGGGTCACAGTTTTAATTCACCAACTCTAAGTGATGTAACTTCTGAAGAAGAAGGAAGTTAGAAAGAAAATAAAGAAAGTGATACGCTCGGAGGAATAAAAACAGACAGATGGGGATCTTCAGAGAGGCGAAAAAGATTGATAACTGAATGGCTCACGTTTCAACCAAGTCCTTTCAAGTGTTTGTATTAGGAACTCAAAAGGCAATGGTGAAATAAAAATGGGTGATCAGCAACCCTATTTAATCCAATTTTTTGTGTGTTTCAAAGTATTTTATTTTGTATATTGTTAGTAAATAGATTCATTTAATTTATATTCATTATTCTTATATTTTATATTATTGATTTTTAACTTAATTATTTTGCACATGATTAAGTTTTCATTCTTAGTTAATTGAGAATGAAACACAGATTAGTTTTAATTTTATAACTCCCATTTATTTAGTTATTAAACTTTTTTATAACTTAAACGATTCCTTTACTTTTGCATGTAAAGTAAAATTATTTAAAATACATTTTCAACATCATAATTTAAAAAAAAATCACTAAATATCTTAACAAAATTTTGTGCAAGTATGTTATTAGATTCTTAAAATTAGTTCCCAAAAAAACGTCAAACTGAAGTATTAATTCAATGAACTTTTTGAGAATTTACTTTTCACAATTGGACACTATTATTTGCCCATCATTTACTTTACACATGATTGTAAGTTTTGAGTTTGATTACATCATCACTTTTCTTTTATTGTATAGACAAGCAAAAAGAAGTCAGTTAATGATGCTAAAACAAAATGATGTTCGACAAAAGCATGAAAGATGGTTTGAGATATTAATTGAAGAACAAATTAGAGTAATAATTGATATTAGGGAACCACTGAAATCTTTCATCTGCTACATTTTATTGAACTCAAACTTGTTCTTTTGATGATGCACCCTTTTTATTTGTCATCTGCTTTTATGAGCCTGTTTTTTCTAAACAAGTCACAAGTCAGTTTTGACAATTACCGATTCGACTAAATTACTCGCAACAAGAAATTAAGTTAAGAAGATTCAAAATCAAATAGAGTTGCAACTTAGTCGTTAGAGCCTTTGACAATATGACCAATCCACCTAAGTAAGAATTGAATACGCTATAGTGAGTGGGGTTTGGAGAATTTGCCATAACATAGTATGATAATAAAAGTGCAAATCAGTCCGTTAGTAATAAGTATATTTGTCAACATAGAGAGTTGATTGATAGATAAATTTGGATGGTGGTGGGTCTAATATACCGGCTAGAAATCATAATAAATATAGATTTAGGGGCGTTTAGTCACTCATGGCCTTCTTCTAGAACTTAAAAGAGAAAGGGAAAATGAAAAGTATTAGAATGTAAGATCTTTTCCTGATCCTCATCTTTGCCAACAAGTGACTTTCTTTTTGCATCATAATTGATAATAATTACACCCCACTCTTCATCTTTTTGTGCCTAATAAACTTTAGTAAGTAAGAAGGTTTAAATCCCTGATACTTCTGTTAGAATGACTGTAACATCTACTTCCATCCATTACAAAGTGAGAAAGCTCTTGAGTCTGGCATATGTTATTAATTAGTACTCAATCATTTAGGTTTATTTCGAGATTTTGCCTCCGCTAGAAGCTTGTGTAAAACGGTATTTCCAAGATTAACACAGTAGATCGATGACCACCCCCTTTATAAGATTAAAAAAGTTGCTAGTTCAAATCTTAATATTAAGGAACAAAGCACTACTGAGTGTGCCGTTATCATCTTGAATTCTTTTGTATTTGGAAACTTGTACTTGGTATTTACTAATTCAGCAAGGAAGTGACGTTTGAAAATAATACAAGATCTATATCATCGCACTGGAAAAGAGGAAGCACTGAAGAAAAAATATAGTTTATTCAATCAATGGATAATGCATTAACATGTTTGAGCACTGGTTACATTAGAAATTTAGTCCACATGAAGAAACTTCATATCAATGACCTCTTCCGTGATGCTCCACAACCACCAATTTGCATAAAGAGATCAACTATAGAATTCTAAAAGTTTCAGAACATAAAACAATGGGACCTCTTTGGTATGCTAAATAAAGAAATGAAATTGAGTCATGTATACAAAAGAAAAAGGAAAAAAAATAATGGTGTACGCGAGAGAATCCTTTCGAGGACACAAAATCATATTTATTAGGATAATGTTTGTACTATAAAGAAAAAAGGACTCTCAAGTTTTAAGACATGAAGCTTCTGATGTTTGCTTTGTCCATGGAGAAGCGCCTAATGCCTTATTCAAGTACTTGACCACCAAAATAATTATATCTTTTATATAGAATAAATTAATTACGAACTTTAAGGTCAATGATTATAAATTTATCCAATTATTTGAAAGTGTATTACAATCTATGCTTTATTTTTTTCCCATGATAAAACTTCTCTTTTCTTTTTTAAATTTTACCACCACATGTTTTCGTGTATGTAGCATTTCTGAATTGTCTATGCAATAATGCGATGACGCAGAGACCATTTCCTCATGGCAATGCCAAAATATTTGTGTACGTCCAAAGTGTGGATATAAATGAGTTGCGCACTGACTGCCGCATCGGTCTCAGCCTTCAGGTCAGTCCATTCGCGTGACATGCAGGTTTTTTGAAGCACATTTTGCGTATTATTCTGAACTTTCCCATGCTTTTACTACATCAGATAAGGTTAAGCTTATTGGCCACGAAACAAAACGTCACTAAATATTAAAACATCGTCGCAAATCGACGTTTGGTTTCATCGCCAATAACTTTAAACTTTGCGATAAAAAATAATCGTCGCCCTAATGGTTTATGAATTCCGGTAGTAAAATAATATCTGCGACATTTTCGTGAAATCGTCGCCAAAAGGTTTTTGATACACAATAATTTTGTCGATAAAACATATAACTAACGAGAACAGAAAAACGCCGTACATAGGATTTTGCGACATATATGTTTCATAGATAAAAATATTTACCTACTAAACTGCAGTCGTAGGTAATAATTTTTAGTGACAATTTTTTTGTAGCAAAATAATTTTAACTACTAATTTTTTTATATAAATATTTTTAGAGACGTTCTTGTAAACGTAGGTAACAACATTTTGTGACAATTTTTTTTGGTAGCTAATAGTTTTTAGTGACGATTCTGTTTTTGTAGTAGAATAATTTTAGCTACTAATTTCTTATTGTGGGTAAATGTTTTTAGAGTCATTCTTATAAATATAGGTAATAACATTTTGTGACGATTTTGTTTTAGTAGCTAATATTATTTAGTGACAAAATTTTATTTTAAATTTAAATATTATTATAATTGTTAAAACAAATTTATTTTAATTTATTACAATTTTAAAGATAGTTTGAAATATAAATTAGTTACAGTTTATAATTAATGTTGGTGACGTATTTTTTAAATAATAATAAATTGAAATAAAATAAATATTAACAATGTAATGCATTATATATAAAAAATATTTACAGGGCATATACAAACTAAGACTCCTCATCGTTGTCACTACTACCGACATACTTTAAGCTTAGTAATTGTTTGATCATCTTTTTAAGCTTGTTCGCTTCTTTTACATTACGATCTAACTTCTCTTCTGTACATTGTAACTTAATCTTTAGTGCCTGGTTTTTCTCTTTAAGCGCTATGACATATGCTGGTCGTGACGAAGATGCATCAACAGGCTTAGAGCCATATCCAAGACCTTTGATATAGTCCGATCTTGTACTAAGGACATTGTTGCAAATGTCATCGACATTGAGCTGATTCCCCTCAGACAATGACATCTGCAACAACTCCTATATCTTGTCCTACAATTTAAAGTACAACATCGAGTTAACGTAAAAATTATTACTTAGTATTACATAGAAAAATAAATTGTAATTTTAATTTATTTGTGCTTACATAATTACTTTGTGCCTCTTCAGACGTCCAGCCTTGACCTTTCTTGTAGTGTGTTAGCTTGTACAACGTGATCCTATCACACTCTTATCCTTGGAGTTGTGTTTGACTTTATTATATGAAATTAAAAAATTAGAAGATAATATAATTTATTGTATTAAGAAATAGAATAATAAGTTGAAAACGTTACACTTACAAATTCTTGTCAGACGAGAACAAATGATTTAGAGTCGGTGTTATGAGGAGTCTTCATTTTTATTCTGTTCACCTTGACTTTCTCACACTTTTCCTAAATTAAGAGAAGTAGGCATGAAATGTATAAATAAAATGAAGAGAAAAAAACAAACCTGAACCTTCACTGAGGCCCAATAATCACACATTTCACTCCAATTTTCTAGAGTCACCGGTTCAGGAACATGTCCTCTTACCTCTTCATCGGAAGAAAAAGACTAGTAATATTTATGAAGTCTATATCGATGATCCTTCATCGTTTGTTTTATCAGTTAACTAACACTGCTTAAAACTTCAGACTTGTCGATATCAACGATATTAAGCTTCATCTGTGAAGAACACGTATAAGTTAAGTTATTATTTTTGTTAAGTAAAATCCCAATACATATAATCAAATGAATTGAAATATTTCCAAAATTTTATCCAAAGCATTTTGAAGCAAGTTGCCTTCCTTCAATTGCCTGACATGCTGAAGATAAGGTAATTCATTCCTCACAATGACGCCCAACTCACTGGACAATTTTGCATATTGGATCTTATCCAGAGGGCGATGTTGCATGGGGTCCATAGTGATAGACAACTTGCTGTTCATTACAACATTCATTTGTTGCAACTAAGCTCCTTTTATGATACCTCTACCTCTTTTTCTAATGCCAGTATTGGAACCTAAAAATAAAAAATCATAATAAGAAAAACACACTAAACATATAATGAGTAATTTTAGCATTAATGTAAATATATTTAGTTAACAATAACAGACCTGAAGATCTCTCATAACTAACAGACGATGTTTGTAAAGGTTGTTACTAGCTTTCTTCATTTGACGATGCAATTATTGGTTGTTGTGCTCTTTCCTTTGTTTTTACCAGGTGCCATTATATTGAATATGTGTAAAACGAAATATGAACATAATGTATAATCTTAACTCAAACATCAATTTTCCATATGAATATAAGGAGATCAGTAGCCAAATACTAAACATTTGGCATAACATTTCGCAAAAACATCAGTGAAATATTAAAAATATGCATCTAGTCATTGTAAATTAATATAAGTAAAACATCAACAACATAAGGCAATTATGAACATAACATTTTAAACAATACAAACAATTTATTTACATTCAATTATTATGATCAAGATTTTGAAAATCATCATCATTAAGTACATTATCGTTGGATTCTTCATCACTAATATAGTCGAGCAAAGTATCGTCATTGTCATTTAAGTCATCCTGAGTATAATCTTCTTCTGTTTGTAAGATAAGATAGGCTTGGACTTTATCTAGTTGAACTATGTTAGGCTCGACATCTCTCCTATGGAATGATGATATATCTGCATCTTCTACTGGAATGTCTTCGTTATTGAACTCCGATCCCATATCTTGATAGACTTCATCTGCATCCTCATCCAATTGACCAATATCCCTTTTACAAAAATCAAAGACATTCCTTTGTTGCAACTTTTGAACAACCTTCCAATTGTTACCTAATACTGTATCATTGACGTAGAAAACTTGTTTGACTTGACTTGCAAGGACAAAAGGATCATTATCATATCATATCTTACTAACATTTATGCTAGTAATATGCCCATTCACTTTCATGTTAGTTCTATCAAACCATTTGCATTTAAGTAGAACAACTTTCTTATCCTTGATGTAGTGCAACTCTATTATTTCAGAGATGACACTGTAAAAATAAATGATTTCGTCGTCATGACATCCTTCAACAACAACCCCACTATTTTGACTTCTAACTCGACTATCTCAATCTTGTATGTGAAATCTCACCCAATTAACAATGCAACCTGTGTATTTCTTCCCACAAATATGAGGCCCATATGGTAAACTATATAACGATATTGTCGCTTCTTGCACGTTACGGTTATATAATCGTATCATCTGTATGACAAATTGAAAAGTAATATGAGGATGAGACATATTCTCATATTTTCATAATATGTAATCAATATGAAACTTATTCGATTTCTAAACCATGATACAAACTTCTGCCTATGTCTTCCTTCAACATTAATAATTCCTTTGTTGCGATTTGTGTCTTTGTACTCTCTATTTAAAAAAGACAATAACAATAAGAACTCAGAGTGTATGAAAAAAATTATAATATGATTGTTTAAATAAAAAGGAATATACGTACTCCATGTATATATCGACTTTCTAGCAATTATTCAAAATATACCAATGGGCGATTTTAAATTCGTCTTTAGTTAACTCCACGTATTTATCCACACCAAGTGATTTGACTTTTTGGGAGAAAATAGACAACCCACCATCGTCATGAAAATCAAAGTTGAGTTTTAGTATATTAAATCTTGCCTCCACATCAGTTAAGTACATTGAATAAAAAGTCAAGAATTCATTTGCTATGTAAGCCTCTGCAATAGACCCCTCTGGTCGAGCTCTATTACGTACATAATGCGTAAGAGAGCATAAAAACATGAACATAAACAGTAATAAACTTAGGAATTGCTACAAACAAATAGCATAGAAAAAACTTGTTGAATTTAATATGAATTACCTTTCAATTGGAAACCTCCATCAAAACTGAACCGGTCCACAAAGTTTTGCTTCATATAGTAAGTGAATTGCCAAATGAACCATAACATCAAAAAACGATGGCGGGAATAACAGTTTAAGCTTACATAGAATCAATGCTATGTCTTTTTCCATTTTATCAAGTTCTTCAACTTTAAGTGTCTTGCAACATAATTACTTAAAATAATCTCCTAATTGACCCAAAATAACGGACACATCCTTCGGCAAACACTTACGTATTCCAACAGGAAGTATTCGTTGCAAAAGTACATGACAATCATGACTATTCAACCCTGACACTTTTCCCTCTTTAACATTTACACAATGACCTATATTTGATGCATACCCATCAGGAAATTTAACTGATTGCAGGAACTGATAGAATGATTGTTTCTCACTTTTTGATTGTAACAAGCAGGGAGAATAACGTATGAGCCATCATCTCTTCTTTTCAAATGCAAATCCTTTTTAATATTCATATCTTCCAAGTCTAGTCTAGCCTTAATTGTGTCTTTGGTTTCCCATCAATTCCTATTACAGTACCTAAAATGGACTCACAAATATTTTTTTCAATATGCATGACATCAAGACTGTGCCTCAATAGTAATTCCTTCCAATATGGCAAGTTGAAAAATATGCTTTTTTTTGGTCCAATTCAGTTCGAGATCATTTCTCTTACACTTTCTATTACTTGGGTGTTTACCACATGTAATGTGTTCGCAAGGTTACACACGCTAAGTTTTAATATTTATTAACCTTGATAAATTTCGCAAGCACACGGGTCGTTCGCGTAGTACCTAAGATATCAATCCCATGAGGAGGCTAAGCTAATCCTAAAATATAAGGTTGTACTAAACTACAATAATTCAAAATAAATAACTAATGTAGAAAATAAACCAATCAAACAATTAATTTCAAGTAAGGATGACAATTATGGCCCGACCCGGCCCGTTTTTGGCCCAGATAATTGAATTGCAGAAATCTAAACAAGAAAACTAGTCACATAAACAAATCCCAACACTAACATAGAAACTATTAAGTGAGAGAAAGTTGGTTTTAATCTGAAATTAACGAAAACCTAATCAAGCCCTACCCATGGCCCAGCAGGCCATAACCTGGGCCATGGGCCAGGTAGCCCATCGGAGGGTCAGGCCATAGGCTGGCCCATCCAGGCCTGCGGCCAACCATGGGAGAAGGCGGGCAAAGCCGGGCTGAGGGTAGCCCGAGTTGGGCCGGCCCATTGACATGTCTAATTTTAATAATTGAATTGCAAAAATCTAAATTAGAAAAGAAGTCACACAAACCAATCCCATCACCAGCCTAGGAACTATCAAGTGAGAGAAAGGTAGTTTTAATCCGAAATTAACAAAAACCTAATCAATTGTGCAATTATCGAATTAATGGGAGTCTGGTCTTAAGGTAAATTACTCTCTCTCGAGTTATAATTTTTAACCTTAATTGATAATCCCTAATTTAAATTATGGAATTGTAATCTCTCGATTCACAATTGACCCAAAACCTAATTCAATTCTAAATTGTCTAATAACCTACCGAGAACCTATGCTCGATCTATCGTTACATGATTCTACCGATTTGATTCAATTCTTTACCATTCAAATCACTTAACTCTCGTTAGCCCAATTTGATTATTTTCACTCGGCTCACCCTCTCAGTATATTGCCAAGTTATTAAGAGCATAATTAAATCATGATTAAATCAATAAAAACACATTCAATCAAATTTTATTAATCTCATAAATCAAAATCCCAAAGGTGAGTATAAACAACAACTTAACATTCAACACAAGCTATTCTCAACACCTATTTCAATTCTATACATGAATAAAATTGAAATAACCAGAAAATACGTCAGGAACATAATTTCAGAGGTAGCAATAGCGGGAAACTACTTGCTCCAAGAAGTACGTCGCGTGAAGCTTCTTCTTTATGTTTCTCTTCTTTTGTCTCCGTCTTTAATCTCTCGATTTCTCTCTAGGTTTTCTCCGAAATTGGTTGACGTGAAGGCTTTCTTTTTTCAGACTCTTTAAGACTCTCCAAAAGCTCCTGCATCTGTCTCATAATGATCCATTTATACTTTGGATGCTCTAGGTTAAAGTCAGGGTCAAAACGAACCAAAAAATCTTGCAAAACTTGAGTTTTTATTTCAGCCCGATGTAAGCCATGAGCACCTAATCCTTTCTATCACGATGGTGGCTTAGAGTACAAGATCGTGGCCTGAATGGAAGCTCTCTGTCATGACTGGGCCCAAAGTGCACGATCGTGACCTGGCTGCTCTGGCTCGTCCTTTTCTGTCACGATTGTGGCCTACTATGCCACAATCGTGCGCTATGTCTTTGGCCTAAAATTCTTCGTAACTTCTCCGTTCTTCACTATTGGCCCTGAAACATTAATAAACACATCAAGGTACCTAAAAAATACACCAATTAAGCTCAAAGACTCATACTAACCTATGAAAATACTTAAACACATAAACTAACACAATTAAAACCTAAATACACACTCAACATTACACACAGGACAAGCTATATACTCTTTAGTGCTCCACCCAGACAAATTCCCATAAGCTGGGAAATTATTTATAGTCCACAAAATAGCAACATGCATTATAAATGTTTTGCCTTCAACAACATCAAAAGTTTGTAATCCAAAATCCTATAAATCGTTTAAGTCATCAATTAATGGTTGCATGTATACATCGATGTCCTCACTAGGAGCAGTAGGTCCTGGAATAAGCAAAGATAATAATATAAAAGACTCCTTCATACACTTCCATGGAGGTAAATTGTATAGGACTAAAATCACCAGCCACATGCTATATGAATTACTCATATTACCGAAAGGATTAAATCCATCTGAGGCCAATCAAAGTCGAACATTACAACAATCTTGTCCAAACCATAGAAACTTTCTATCAAGCTCTTTCCATGTAATTGAGTCTGCTAGATGATGCATAATGTGATCATCAATGCGTTTCCCTTAATGCCACCTTATATCTATGGCTGTTTTTGTTGACATAAAAAGTCTTTGTAATCGTGGTTTAATAGGAAAGTATCGAAGGGTTTTATTCGGTATCTTTTTCCCTTTGCCATCTTCCACCTGCCACCTTGATGTACCACAAATAGGACACTCCTGAAGATCCTTACTTTCCTTCCAAAAGAGAACACAGTCATACTTACAAGCAACAATTAAAATATATCCTAATCCAAGGTCCCTTAACAGTTTCTTCGCATCATAATAAGAGTTCGGTAACTATGTTTGTAACTCTATTTTGTCAAATTTGAAGGATATAAACTTTATCAACTTTGATATTATACTATATTTATTTGTTAGGTATGTTTATTTCTATAGACAACTATATTTTCAGCTTTTATGAAGTTTGCAATTATGTTTATATTAAGTTGTTAATGAGTAATATCATCCTTAAAAAAAGCCAATGCTAAAAGCTTTGAACATCAACAATTCTAATTATTATTCAACTTGTAATGAACTTAAACCTGTTAACATAAATTTTTCCCTCTAAATGAAAAATATGATATACCAAATAAAAATAATATTCCTCCTTATTAACTGAATATGTAGTTCATCTAAAAGAACTCATCATCATCCTCCATCATCTCTAATTGCATCTCGTAATGTCTTTAATCATATAAGAAAGGCTATAAGGAAATATAAAGTTGTTAAATAAGTCCAATGCTAAGTAACTTCCATTTACCCAAGTCTAAAATTAATGAAGTAATAACAAAATTTTTGATAGAGGATACAAGGAAATGCAAAGTTGTAATTAACAACTAAGTCCAATTTTAAGGAACTTCTATTTCACTAAATTTGAAATTTTATGAGTACTAACAGAATTTTTAATAAGTCCAAAATCGTGTTTAACTTGAGTTTATGGTTGAATCCAAAAGCCTTCTTCTCTTTGTATCCCTCATTGTACATAAGCTAGATAAAGTGATGATTTCTCACCATTCTATTACAATCCTCTCATCCTTTTACATTTCAAACCCAAACTGTTTATAATGGAGTATTTAATCAATATTTTCTTCAATTACGTCTCAATTTTAAACTTTTAACTTATAGCCTAAGTTGGAATATTATATGTTGGATCATAATAAAGTTTTTACACTTACCATTTAATGCATTGTCAACATCCTCTTTTAAACTTATGCAATATTTACCTAATCACTCTTAATGAACTCACTGTCTTTTTTAAAAATTAGAACCGACCTGTTCATGTTCATCTATTCTTTCACTTTCATGGCATTCAATATCATCATTTACAACCTCATTATATATTTTTTTCTTAGACATTCTCTTTTTATATTTTGATCTAAAAGTCTAAATTTCATCACCACATGAGCCATTTTCACATTTCAAATAAGTTAATAGATCACTATCATTAACCTCATTTTCAATATAAAGCATTAGGCATAACAAACACTAGCAATTATCATTAACCTCACACCCTTTTTCACGTGCATGAACCTAATTCTTTCACTAATACAATTTTAGGGTTTTATTTTTTAACAAAATAACTTAATTTCAAAATAATAGGCTAGCAATTATTTATCAATTCAATTACTTAATTTTTATGATCTCGTTAATTGGGAGTAAAGTTGTATATTATTGACCTTATTAGACTTCGATATTTTAAATGGAAATATGAATCTAACTAGACTAGACAGGCTTAACTCATTCAATTTCTTCAACATCACGTCTTTAACTTGGTCAAAAATGTTTGTGCATTCATCAATAAACATTAACGTCACTGCAAAAGATGTTTCTTTTATTGAAAAGGATTGGTTTCTTAGCACCTATGGACTACCCTCTTGGTACACGATGGAATTAATGTCTCTTGATCAAGACTGTTAACAGCTTTATGATCTAAGAAGAAGCTATTTTTGTTCTATAAATTGTTAGAGACCATAGAACATGTAAATTTTAAGCATTTGGTGAAGTCATAGGAAAGAATTGGGTTCAAACCTTAATTGTTTCCTCTAAGGTGACATATGCCAAGTCTAATTTTGCATCAGAATTAATAGTTTCTTTAAAGACGGAGAAGACAAAATGAACAACCTTATCCCTCATGCCATCAACAATGATCATAACAAATTCAAAATGACAAAGATCCAACAAAGTAAAATGTTAATTTTGTAGCACATCTTTATCGTATATGCTTTCTTAAAAAGATTCTAATCCCTAGAAACCTTTGCCCTGTTTTTAATATGCAAAAGGAGTAAAAAAACAAAACAAAAGGCACACCATTAGTTGTGTGCTTACCGATAACTTTAGTAAAACATATCATCAATAGTAGTAGCCACATCTTCAATAGGCACCCACCAGTAGCTTTAAAAAATGGTGTCATTCTTCATAAAATGCGCTTTATATTTTCCATTAAAAACTTTCTTCGAACACTTTAAAGGCATGAAAAATTTATCCCAAATCACCTAAGAAAAATTTGTCTTATTCCTTCCTAAATGTACTGTAAACATGTTGCAAAGCCAAATGAATCACACATTTTCAAAACAAATGCAAAAACACTATAAAAACCATTGTAAACTGTAAGGTATTTTCTCTTAAAATACCAACACTGTGAACATGACATTCATCACAAAGAACAAGTATTGAATGACTAACCTCGACCGAAGGACAGGAGGATGATGATTGGAGAAGACAGAAGCACACAAATGTCAGTAAGGAGAAGAGAAAATGATGACAAACTAGGTATGGGAGAGACGAAAAAGGAAGAAGTAGGTACGAGAGAGAGGAAAAATTAGGGGGGGGGACCTCGTCTGTTTTTCGGTTAACAAACGCTTGGACGATGTTGTTTATCATCCTACGAACGACATCATCCCAACATCTGTTTATTTTTCATCATTTGGTACATTTGGCGACGAATCTACATTTCGTCGTCAAATGTTAGACGTTTGCTACGAAAATAAAATAGCGTTGCAACAATTTGCTACCAAATTGTACAACATTTTGCTACCAAATTGATAAATCATCGCCAATACTAAACCTTTTACCTTTTTCCGATGGTTAAAACTATCATCGCCTATCACTCCAATTTCGCTACCAATTATACACAACATTGCCAAAACCCAAGCATTTTCTTTACATTCTTCATTTTTCTCATCCGGTACATTTGGCAACGAATCTACATTTCGTCGCCAAATGTTAAACGTTTGTTACGAAAATAAAATAGCGTCGCAAGTTGTACAACATTTTACTACCAAATTGATAAATCATCGCCAATACTAAACCTTTTACCTTTTTCTGACGGTCAAAACTATCATTGCCTATCACTCTAATTTTGCTAACAATTATACACAACGTTGCCAAAACCCAAGCATTTCTTTACATTCTTCATTTTCTTAATTGATTAACTTAAATGAGTTTTTCCTATTACCAATAACAAAATGAAAAATTTGTCTTTTACAGTTACATATGGAGTTGTTCTTGATTTACTTAATTTTTGGGAATTATTAATCTTAATTTTTAATTTGGTGGATAAACAAAATAAAATGGAGAAATTTTAAAAATTTGCATCTTCTTTTTGTTATTAGTTGAATTAATAGGATTACAAACCACATTTCATTTAAACCAAATTCATCACTAACATGACAACATATACCCTTTGACCCTTAATCTACCATTAACCTTATTGTTTGTATAAAAAGATACATTTAATGTAAATACCCAAGGGTTTTCGTGACGAAGTAATTTTAGTCGCAGAAGACTATTTCCACGACCAACCACCATACTTAATCGCAAATGGTAGACAATTTGCTACCAAATTTTCACATCATTGCCCAAAACCGAAGCAATCTCTTTACTTTCTTGATTTTCTTAATTGATTAATATATACAAGGTATTCCTAATACATCATACAAAATGTTAAATTAATCTTCTCACTTATATATGTAATTTTTCTTCATTTGCTTACTTTTTGGGAATGACTAATCTTTAATTTTAATTTATAGTTTTCTAATTATATTAAAATGTCTTGTTAAATTATTATAATTTAGTTTTTCTAAATAACAATAATTAAAATGTATAATTTTTGAAATATGTTTTTTAAATTATAATAATCAAAATATATAATTTTCTGAAAATTGTAAGTCAATTATAATTTATTTGATCGGTCAACAAATTAATTTGCAAATAGTTTTGAATTGAATAATTTAATTTTTAATTCAAATTATATTTTATTGGGAATAGGAAAATAAATTTATTATGTAAAGTTAGCCATGGTTGCATGCATCACTTGCATGTGGATGCAGCAGAAGTGTCGGAATCCAGATTCCGACACCATGACAACCTAGGAAACACAAGATCTAACATGTATGCAAAGATATGTATAAAAGAACATGAAATATAAACTTTTTACCTTGTGTATCTCCTCCTTTCTTGTTCCTTACTTTTTACTTTGTATGTCTCCTCCTTTCTTGTTTCTTCTCCATGTTTGGGTTGTTGCAAACACCAAACCCTTCCTTGATCTCCAAGAACACACAAGGAGGGAAGAAGAAACAATGTATAAGGGTTATTTGAGCACCAAACTAGATGAGTTATAGTAGATGCTCAATATGATGGAAGATAGGTCAAGAATCTTGTTGCATGCACTTTGATTCATGTAAAAATTGCATGGATTGTAAGAACAAGACTCAAGACACCTCACTCTCACTCTAGAGCTCTTCTAGAACCCTTTCGCTATCACTTGAGTGTGTAAGAAGTGAAGGAACCTCATGCACATCAGTGAAGAACTCACTTATATATCACTTCGCAGCTTCTATGTAGGCCACGATCATGGCATGCCTTGCTTCAAGCCATGATCGTGGCCTTATAAGGCACGATTGTGGCCTGCTTAAAATAGTCCATACACACTTGTTTTTCATTCGATCTTTTATGAGTGTGACCTTTAGATTCTGACTATTTTAGGTACTTAAATTAACTCTTTGCATAATGCCTATTTACCGGAATATAAATGGATTAATACACAAACTCTTTGATAATTAATTATCCAACTTATGAACCTTTCTATAGACAATTACTGTGCAATTCGTCCTTTCACCATACTATACTCTACTTGGTTCTAAGTATGGGCTATGTGTTAACTCCCACTAGACTGACTACGTCACATCTAATCCAAGTGATGTTAGTTATTGTCTTAGGTTCTCATTACTTTATGTGTCATCGAAGACTCTCTTTATGACACATAATTGCTCTGGCCAGAGACTCATGAGTAATGATCCTAACAAGAGGCCATGAGTATCATCTCCTTCTATCAGGAGTGGTGAATCCTTTATCGGCTACCAAATTACCTTCGAATACCTGTACCCATTTATCGCCCTAAGAGCGACCTCATCTTGAGGTAATAAGGAATGATGTCAAAGCACAGGGCTAGTATATAAGATATCCTTGAGAACCTCAAGTCTAAGGATATTTGCACCATTGCTATGATGAGATTAATCATTGACATTCGATAGATAATCCATATGATAATATCATAGCGAGTCGTTTGATGTACTTACAACCCTTAGTAAGCATCCACATATTAACTCTAAACACCTCACAATTACAGTTTATGAGATCCACTACTTGATCAAATCAAGGAGTATAATATGTGTTAGTCTTTTTAGATTAATAATGTCCTGCCTTATTAATCCTATGACTAAGGATTATTTAGATACTAACATAATTGTACATGATAGGAATCTCATTATCATGATCTCATCATGATTTCCTTTATGCTATGTTTTATATCATGGACTTTATTAATTCAATTTAAGATCAATATCAATTCACACATAAATGAATATCAAATCTATGAAAAACGCCTTTTGCTTTATTAATCAAAATAAAGTTTTTACAAAAGTGCTAAAGGTGATTGCCTTTAGAGCATTACTCTAACATATTAAATATTATTTATGAACTCACGGGCTTTGAAGACAAATCATGTATTAATCACTACATTTTACATTTGTCGACCAAATATAATATATCGTAGCAAATTAATTAATACTACTTCTAAACAACTACAGTAAATAATAAACGACATCGTTTACCTAAACAAGAAAAATGATGTCATTTTATAATAGGTTTTCAAAGACAAAAACATAAAAGGCTACTCCATTCTCGTTCAAGCTGTCAACATTTCTCAAAATCTTCTCTTTTGTTTGGGTTTTGTATTGTGGTCATCACTGTCGAAGAACCATTATTAACTGAATCGGTATTATTCTTTTGTTTTATTTTTATCAACGAAGTTGTGCTAAGTTTAGCTTATACCTTTATGTGTTTATTGTGAGTTCTTAATTATGTATTTGATGTATGAGTTATGTTTATAGTTATGTTTTGAAGATGATTTATTGTCTATCTTTGTTATTTGTTTATGTCTGTCTTCCTAACAACTTTTAATGTTATTTATGAGTTGTATTTCTTGTTTGTTTATTTCTTAATCATGCATTTGATGTATAAGTTGTGTTTACTGTTTGTCTTTGTTATTTGTTTATATTTATCTTCCTAACGACCTTGAAGATGATTTACTGTTTGTCTCCGAAATTGGAGTTGAACATATCATCATTTTATTATAAATCAAAATTTGCAGAATATACCTCTTAACATTATTAATCAAGAAATGTCAACATGGAGACTAGTTCTGGATGGTACTAATTCATTCTGTTGGTAGTAATGTGACAAAATTGTCCCTACTGAAGAAATACACAATGCAAGAAAAATCTCCCCTTATACACTAATCATCGTTTGCCTTCCATGGCCGATCTTCTGCTTCAAGGTGTTTAGTATCATCTGAACAACGTCATTTTCCTTATTAAGTATATCTCCTATCCTTTTATGAAGCTATTATATATATATATATTCAAATTTGATGTTATATACTACATGTTGTTTTAAGTTTCCTTGAATCTCAAAGATGACATGTATACCTATGGAGGCGAGAGCGATGTCACAATGGTCTGTAAAGGATTAGGGAAATCGGTTGTTTTGAAAGCTTTGTCAATTCTATAGACTTCATCTAATCTTTCACGTATGCATGTCACTCAAATTTTGGTTCGTTTAATGGTTTACTAATATGAGAATATCTAAGTTCTACACTGATTTTGTTTTAGATAAACCGTTTCATACTGGCCGTTCATCAAGAGAACTTGTCTTCTATACTAAATCTAGCGACTCATTCACTATATCCTTTATAAGTTTAGCTATAGTGGAAAAGCTGTTGTAAGAGGGTGTGAAAAACCTTACACTTGAGGGAAAAACTATTGCTATTTCAATTGGTGCCTTTGAACATGCAAGGACCCTTCTCAGGAATCTAGACATTGGAGACTCATTTACCTTTACCAACTCTCATGTCACTTGGAATCCAAAAAAATAATTATATCATTGTCATTTATCGATGCAATCAACTAGACTTAGCTTTAAAGTTGATTTATTGTTGTATCTATAAGAATTTGACAAATAACCTCTCTACTAGTTGGGGGTCAAGCTGCGTACTATTGAGTGTGGACTGTTATTGTTCTTGTTTTCTAACTGTATGAATTGTTAAACTTCTAATTCAAACTTCTTACTATTCCATATATCATATTATTATATATTAGATTTTTTAATATAGGCAAAGTGCAGAGTCCACTAATAAGAATTAGGTTTGGGTTAACCATTATGAAAATGACTAGAACTAGTCAATTGGATAATTGACCCTTACCACTTATAAACCCATTAACATTTTCATATTTGGGATATTCTAACACTCCTCCTCAAGTGTAACTGGGACTAGGTGTCAGACCCCGTTTCCAGAGCCTGGCTATCGCATTCGGATACCAATATTTTTTTACCCAAAACTTGCATTCAAACTAACCCCCCCTTTTGGCCCATCTCCATTCCAGCCCTTCAAAGGATAAAGTTGGTGAGTCCCCAACTTTGCATGTAAACATGCTTTGGGTCGATTAGCATGACTTCTTAACTTCTTCTGTGTTTAGCCTATCATCTGTGTTTTATCGTCTGTCTTTGACTTTTATCGTTTAAGTTTGACCTACTATCGTCTGTGATTTTATCATCTGCCTTTTATTTGCATCTACCTTATGACGTGTCATCACAGACGATTCTTTGCATCTGTGTTATGACGTCTCATCACTGACGATTCCTTGCATCTGTGTTATGGCGTGTTGTTTGTGTTCCTTGCGTTTATGTTTTCTTGTGTCTGTCTCTCATTTGCATCTGTGTGTGACATCATCACAGACGATGCTCTCCCTCTATATTTTCTTTTACATCTGTGCGTGACGTCAGCACAGACGATTCCTTTCGTCTGTATTTTTCCTTTGCGTCTGTCTGTGACGTCATCACAGACGATACTCTTCTTCCACATTTTCATTTGCATCTGAACACAATCTCTCCAATTCTAGCATGCTATTCTAATACAAACAACATTGGCAATTCCAACAGAGAAGAACATGCATATGTACGTTTCATTCTCCCAATCTTCAAATATAACAAAATCAGACATGGAAGGAATTCAATCTCACCTTCTCATTTTAAACACAGTCAGAGTTTGTTACATGTCAATATACACATCAAAACTTAAAACAAAATACAAAAGATGCTTAATGTTGATATGCTGAATAGGCTATCCAAAATCACTGACTTAGTATAAAAGACTCTAGCTTTCGTGGAGTTTTCGATGCCTTGCAAGGATCACTGTCGACTTGGTTTGCACCTGAGGAGGGAAGAAAAGGGGTTGAGC
>JANZXP010000003.1:9988559-10003897 GCA_027576715.1 Erythroxylum flavicans | reverse complement strand
CGTACTATTGGGTGTGAAATTCTTTCACGGGAAGTGAGGTTGAGTGATAGTGTCAAGGGTTGAGTGGTGTCGGCTCAATAAAGCCTTGAGTAATTCTATTGTACTTTCGTGAAAGTAATTAAGCTAGGTGAGGGCCCCGTAGACGTAGGCAAGGAGTGCCGAATTGCGTTACCAAATTTTTGGTGTTGATTTATTATTTCGATTATGCTTGTTTTATTTTATTGACAACAAAGAAGTTTGCGGAAAGTTGCGAAATAATTAACCCCCTTCGATTTTTCAATATTTAATGATAACGAAACAAAATAAACAACTCAAGTGATTAAAATAAAGTGGAACAAAAACAAAAACACTTGAGATATAACAAAACATCTTCCCTATAATTTAAATCTTTCCAAGATGGATCTAAAAAATGTTCACCAATTGAAAAACCTTAATCTACTGCCTAGATCTCTTGAAGCTCCAATTGAAATCAGCACCAATCAATTTACCGATCATTAATAAGAAAACCACAAAGAAGAAAATGCCACCCACTGCAAATCAACTTTGTCTCTTACCACTCATCACTATGGGCAACATAAGACGTCCTCTTTCAAGAATAAAGACCTATGTAGCATCAAGAACTCAATTGGAAGTTAGCCTACCACACAAGTTTTCGGCAATTGACAAGAAGGAATAGTAACAATACCCACTGTAGGTACACCCAAGAACAAGATATTCAAATTATGCAAGTAGTTTTCTCATCATAGAATTCTTCATATTCACAACCGTAAGCACATCCATATCTTTTATAGGATTTTTCTTTATCTAAGTCAAACTCAATGTATCTTTTACCTTATCTTCATTTGAATTTGAAGTCTTTCATTATCTTGGAGATCTAATTATCAAAAATTCCAAAATTAAATAATAAGATGTATACCATATATCTTAACATATATAATACGACATCCGACCTAATTTGATTCTCTCATTGCCATATCAAAAGTGATATGTGATGTGTATATATATAATAATGATCATAGCATAAACGTGTCTAAGAAAGAATTCATTTTCTTTATATATGTACTTAATGGAGAGTATATATATATTGTCAAGATATTTATTATATTTAATTATTTAATTTTGACTTTTTTGATTATTGAGTCTTCAAGATAATGATTATTGGATTTGAAGATAAGACTTGATGTGAAATAGAAGTCTATTTTTATTGGGAGTGTATCATAAATCACGTTGGTTGATTGAAAGATTTTGGGCAGACTGCTGCAGTGGTAGTTATGTGTGTGATTCTAAGTTTCATCTTCTAGTGTGTGTGACCCTACAGCTAGATAATAGATGTGAGTGATTTTGGTAATTTTTGGTAGAGTATTGATTGCAGCCGTGGGTGAATGGTGAAGCCTTGATTTAATTATTTTGGTGATTTGTGGGATGTTGCGTAATTGCTTGGTTTAGTGATTGGGTGAAGAAGTGTATGTGAATCACGTAGGGTGATTGAAGAAAATTGTTAGATTGTTGCAGATGATCTTGAAGACTTCTTTGTGTAGAGGTTATCCATCTTACTCATGTGTCTACGATGGTCTTCCATTGTTGTTCTCTTTTGATTATTGCAGAAAAATATATCATACCTAAAAAGACATCATTGTCGTAAAGGTTGGGGTTGCAGTTGTGTTTTTTTTTATTTTTTTCCTTACGTGAATCTGTTGGGCAATTTGAATATGCTGGTTAAGATGGGTCTTGTCGTGCTTTCCTTTTTGGGTGTGTCGATGTGTTTCACAGTTGGTTTATTTTATGGATTGCATTTATCTTCTGTTGAAGGTTAGTTGTTGGCTACGCTAATGATGTCGTTACTGCTCCATGAGTTGGTACTAGAATTTGCGTGAATAAGCCCACGATATGTGGTGACAACTTTCAAATCTATTTCAGTGGAGCTGAACCTATCGAGAAGTTGTTCTTCTTTTCTTTCTCAAGTATTTTCGTTTATGTTAAATTTTGTTTTATCACTTGACTTGTTTAGTTTGTTTTGGTATCATTAAACATTGTTTGAGAAAATCCTTTGTTAAGGATAGTTCGAGGTGGTCGTACTATTGAGTGTGAAATTCTTTCACAAGTTGTGAGAACGAGGGATAATGTTAAGGGTTGACTGATGTCGTCTCAGTAAAGCCTTGTAAAAAACTATTGTTGTTAGTGAAAAAATTAAGCTAGGTGGAGGCCCCGCAGATCTAAGTAAGGTGTGCCGAACTGCATTACTAAATTTCAGTGTTGATTTATATTTATGTGGTTTTTTTTATTTTTGGTTGTGATAAAAAGGACTGCGGTAAATCGAAGATTTTGCAAAACTAATACACCCCTTCAAATTTTTCATATATAACTCATTATCTATAAATAATCAGACAATTATAAATTTTTTTCATGTTGCAAACTATTACTCTATATTTGAGTCCAAATTCTTATTATATATGAAAACATTTTTTTTGCCATTTTAAGTTGATTTATGACACTATACTAATTTTGAAGGTTTTAAATATTTTTGTTATAATAATAATAATAATAATAATAATAATAATAATAATAATAATAATAATAATAATAATAATAATAATAATAATAATATATTTCTTTTCTATATGCAAATTTTCTTTTATACAAAAAAGATATAATAATTGAGGCATTATATATAAACTAATTCTTAATTAATTTTGTTAAGATATATGATATATATATCTTATTATTTGGTTTTGGCATTTTTTGATAATTAGACATCTAAGATAATATTGATGAGTTTAAAATTTAAATCAAAATGGAATTGGATTTCTATATGATCTAAAAGTTGTATTTTAAATATCTGCAATCTCTGGACAAACGGATTGACATAGAATTCTATCTAGTTGAGATCTTTTGCATATAACGTTAGTGAGTTAATTGTTGTGGTCTCTCTCTGGTCTGACGTGCGTGGATTGATTATGTGAGTGAGAGATCTGTGTGTGTTGTTTAAGGCTGGGTGTGGGTTTCTTGTTGGTTGCGTTGTGGACGTATTGATGACGTGAGCTGCTTGTTGTTGGTCATCAATTGGATGGAAGGGATGCTAAACTAACTTTACGTTAATGCTTATTCCATCTTGATGCTGCAGTTTTTATTAATTAATTGTGTGAAGACTCCTTAGTGAATTATTCAACACATGTTGAAGGGTGTTTGTGTGTAGCTGTGTCTTTCCTTATGATGCTATTTGCATGGCTTCACAGCTGGGTCCATGATTCCCTTTTTGGGTGTGTCGTTGATGTGCTTCACAGCTGGGTCTTATTTTGTTTTGCATTGTTGATGGATTTTCTACTGAGAGCTCTTAGATTTGTGGTTGTTGATTGGATTGGAGTGCAGCACTGCTGATTTTACGTTTATAATTAATCCATCTTGTTTCTGGTTTCTTTGTTAAGGATGACGTCTAAGTGGGCTGAAAAGTTGTTGTGTTTGTGTGACTTTTAGAGCTGTGTTTTCAAGCTTTGAACGACTATTGTTGGGCTATTATGTTGTGGAGTGTCTGCAGTCTTGACAGCTGGCTTTCTATAGTATTTGTGTGATTTTGCTAGGCTATTCATTGTCATTGATACTGGTTTTTGTGTGAAAAAATTCTCGCTGTCTTGGTGATTGTGGGTGTCATTTTTGATATTGATGTGCGAAAATTCCAGAAGTTTTTGTGACTTTATAGTTGTTATTTTTTCTTGGTTTGGTGCGAAAAACTTCAATAGTTGTCTTAGTTTTTTCAGCTATATTGGGTTAATGTTTCGGTAATGAAACTTTGATATTTTAAGATGTTTTGTGGATGTTGTGCGTGGGATGTTTCAGTAACTATATCAAAGATTTATAACAAATTTCTTGGTTGACAACTTCCCATTCTTTTGATGATGAAGCGGCATATTTAGGGAAGTTACTTTTTATCTCAAATATTTTCATTATGTTGAATTTTGTTTAATTACTTGAGTTGTTTATTTTATTTCGTTTTCACTAAACATTGTTTGAGAAGATCCTCTATTAAGGTTAGTACGACTGAGTATGAAATTCGTTCATGGGTTGTGAGAATGAGGGATAGTGTCAAGAGTTGAGTGGTATCGACTCTATAAAGCCTTGTATAAGACTGTTGTCGTTGGTAAAAGAATTAAGCTGGGTGAGGGTTCTGCAGACATGGCAAAGTGTGTCGAACTGTGTTAAAATATAAGTGGACTTTGTCCCATATCGAAAGAATATATGGTCTTGAGCATGCATATAAGCCTAATGAGTTACTCCTCTTAGTACCAGTTCGTTTTAGGATGGGACCTCATTTGAGCTTATATGTGCTCAGTTTATTTAGGCCCAATCATATAAAAATTTAACATGGTATTAGAGCATGTTGCTCTTAGATTACTGGTCACCACCTCATCACGATAGATTGTGGAACGTGTTGGGCCGTAAATTAGCCCACACGTGAGGGGGCGTGTTGAAATATAAGTGAGATTTTGTGCCATATCGAAAGAATATATGACTTTAAGTATGCATATAAGCCTAATGAGTTACTCCTCCTAGTACCAATTAGTTTTAGGATGGAACCTCATTTGGGCTTATATGTGCTCAGTTTATTTAGGCCAATCATATAAAAATTTAACAAATTATGTTAACAAATATCGATGTTGATTTGTTATTTCGTTTTTGATTTTTTAATTTTTTTGGTTTTTGACTGTGCTAGAAATGATTACAATAAATCGAAGATTTTGCAAAATTATTACACCCCCTTCAAAATTTCAAATTTCTTGGGTTATAGTGAAATAAAATACAAATATCATAAAATATAGATAAGTTTAAATTGAAATATGAAGTGATTAGGTTGAGACAATGTATCAATTTACAACATAAGCAATCATACAACAATCACAAACTTCAATTCATATAACTATAGAAAATCAACTTACAAATGCAATAAGGTTGTTTGTTTCAACCTTCCTAAGAGTGCCTGACCATATGAAGACTTAAAATGAAGTGGTTTAGCTTCTCATCGTACCTCCCCTTCGGTTTAGGAAAACCTCCTAAAGAATTATGAGAAACTTTGATGCGGACTAGTTAGCTTTTGATTACATAGAAGATCTTGATCGTTGTAAGGTTTGCGGCAGGATGCGAAAAAAGGCCTAAATATTGCATATGAAGTCCGTTCGTGACCTATGATATCTTTTCGGAAAGGATTTTGTGAGACGGACAGCTTTTAAAAATGCATCGGAAGGCCGTAAGCTTCGATGTAAACTTTAAGGGCCAAATTCCACCATTTAGGAGACCAATTTTGTGTTTTTAAAAAAAAAGACTATTTTACTATTTTTCGGTCTTTTATTTTCCTAATCTTGTTAGGATTCGGATTAGCGTCTGTAGCCATTATAAATAGGCCTTATTTATGTTTTCTTAGACATTAATTTTTGGATCACAACTATTATTCCAGAATTTGGCTTCGCCTTTCTTTCAAGATCGTTTGTCGTTCTTGTTTATCTTTTCGTCCAATCAAACGACATTGATTAAACTCCTGAACGGAGTCTAAACATTCTTGTTCCATTTATAACTTCCGTTCTGCGTCAATTTCTTTCCTTCCAAGTCATTTACAAGCAGGTTCCAAATCCAAACAACTATGTCTTTAGGAAGACTATTGTTTTTCTATAGCCACAAAATATATACAGAAGAGCATTCAAGGAAATTTGCCAAAGATCTATTGAATCCCATAGCTTGCATGTTAACCCCAATCATGCCACCCTCTGTTTCTTTCTCTCCAACACCTCTTATCTTAACCCAGGGCATGCTCCTTTTTCTTTTTCAAATGGTTCTATCCAGCCAGAATACATTACCAATTTTTTGCCTCTAGCATTCCTGTCAGCCATCATCTGCCAACACCACCTTGCATTTTAAGCACAATGTCTGTCAAACCTACCCTGCAAGATTTAGACTTTCCCCCTTGCTCCTCCCTGACAAACCCTCTACCTCCTCCTCCCCTAAACAACCAAACCAGCCTTCTTCCCTCTCAACACCAATGCTACTGCCTGCCCAGAAACCACCACCTTCCCCCTCTTCTGCAACTTCTCCCCCTAAAATATGGAAGCAGGTGTTTAGGGATCAACCATTCTTGACCCTCACCTACATGCCACCTCAAGAATTGGACGGAAAACTTGTGGTGTGTCTAGATCTCATAACTCTCCAAGAGGGTGCTAAAAGCTGGGAATCCACCCTTGTTGGATTTTTCTTTAACAAACGGCCAGCTTTCCCTCTAATCATCAACATCATACATATGGCCGCATCATCCTCTGTTATAATGTGGAATAAATTAAAGTCGATTTGTTGGAGACCACCAAACAAGCCATGCATCTTCATATGATTTTTTTGCAGGCCAATGTCGAAGTAAACCTCTCCTTTATCTACGCGAGTAATCACTCATATCAAAGAAGAAGTCTATGGAATAACCTCCGAACCTTTAGCAGCTGCATCACTCTACCATGGATGCTTTGCCGTGATTTTAAACTCCATCCTCTTCCCATCGGAAGCACAAGGGCAATGTAATCTCAAAAACTATTCAGATGATTTCAAAAATTGTGCTCATGATATAAGAGTGACTGATATGAAATTCTTTAGTAATACCTTTACTTGGTCCAACAAACAATCTTCCTTCTGGCACATACAGAAAAAAACTCGATCGAGCGTTGGTGAATGATGCTTGGATGACTGCCTTTCCAAATAGTTTTGCTACCTTTAAAGAATTGTTATTTTCAGTTCAATCTCCAATTATAGTTGGAAACTTGTTTCAGAAACTCCCTTCTCATTTCCCATTCAGATTTAACAACTATCTGGTGCATAACCTTGACTTTCTAGATGTGTGTAGGTTGGGCTCGAACTTTATTTAGGTACCAAGCAATATCGTTGTGTCCAAAAGCTGAAATGTATCAACAGGAGCTTAAACTTCTGAAATCTGCACAAGGCTCTATTAACTCTATTATCCATTTGAGAAGAGCCGAACTTGAAGCTATATAAGCTAACCTTGCCTTGCATCATACTGACCCACAACTTATGGAAAAAGAAAAGGTGGCACTTACCAATTATTTGTAACTTGTGAGCAATCATCATTCCTTGCCACAACAAAGAGCAAAAATGCACTGGCTTAAAGATGGCTATTAATGCACCACTTTTTTCTTTAAATCCATCCCTGTTCGACGCAACTTCAACAAAATCTACTCAATCTCGTCTGCCACCAATGTATTACTCTCGGAGCCTTAAAACATTCAAGATGAAGCTATACGCTACTTTACTTCTCTTCTAGGCTTAACTGGCCATTCAAATGTCTCACTGGATGATTTGAGGTCAATGAACTTACAGCAAGTTTCTTCCCAAAATTGTGAGCTTCTTACCTAACCTATTGATGACAACGAAAAGACTACTCTTTGCTATGGATGGCTCAAAAGCACCAGTCTAGAAGACTTTAGTGGCCATTTCTTCCATAAATCATGGTATATTACTGGACCTTTTGTGAAACAGGCTATCAGGGAATTTTTGACCAATGGGATCCTCCTTAAGGAAATCAATCGAAAGTTGGCATGTGTTTTCTAGCATAATTGTTGAGTATTGTTGTAGTATAGGATTCATTTTGTATGTTTTCGTTAAAATTGATTTTCATTGTTGTTCTTGTATGTTTAAAGTTAATTAAGGGTAAGAATTGACTATTTTTATGTAGGAAGAATGAAGGAGCAACTTGGAGGGTGAACTAAAGATTAAAGAGGAGAAGAAATGGGGAATGCATCTGTGAAAAATTCCCACGTTCGTGGGAATCATCCAAATCCCCACGGACGTGGGAATTACAGAAGAAATGAGGAGTGCTCTGTGACAAATTCTCATGCTCATGGGAATCATGCAAATTCCCATGGACATGGGAATTACAACTCGAAGCAATCTGTGAGGCTTTATTAAGCTTATGATTTTTGGACTATAAAAAGAAAATTAAGCCTTCATCTTCAAAGGAGATGACACCCACCTATAGAAACATCATCCTTGAGTGAAGAACACATGTTTGGAGTATTGAGAAAGGATTGAAGATAAGGATCATCATCAAGATTGGCAAAATAGCACATCAACACTAAAATTCCTGATTTTGGCAAAGAAGAGAAGGAGTCCTATTCAATTTTCTGTCATTTTAATGTCTTCTATTCTTTGTAAAAATAGATTATTTGAATGTTGATGACGTTATGGAGACCATGTTAGGCTGATTTTATTTTAGGGATTGCTTTTGGAACTATTATGTTGAACTCCTATTTTATTCAATTGAATGCAATTACCTTTGTTGATTGCTGTTTTTAATTGTCATCTTACAACAAATCGAGAGAGTAAGTGGGATGAAATTTGTGTAGGATTGTACAACGAGAGTTGGTGACCTATAGACTAGTAATCATCACGTTAATTGAATAGTTAGAAGAGAGATTTCGACTAGTCAATTGATCACCCATATGATAGTTTGCTAACTAATTGAATCGGCAGAGTCATTGGGTAGGTTAAGAGATCGTCTAATTGATTCCTGTTAATTCGATTAGGGATAAGTAGTGTCACCTTGAGAGAGGGTAATTAGTACATTTGAAAATCTAGGGTGAGTCATAATTCAATCGATAAAATATGAGGGAGACAAAATAGGAAAAAAAGTAATCTTTAGCATTTAGATTCTTGAATTTAGAGTTTCGGCAATTTTAGTATTGTCCATTGTTTACATTAGTCTTTTATTTTAATTTAATTTTCTAGATTATTTGCATTTTATAATTTAGTTTCTTAAATAAAGTTGTGACTAAATTAAGCGGTGTCTAGGCATCAATCCTTGTGGGATAGATATCTATTCTTTTTACTACAAGTAATGACCTGTTCACTTGAAGTTTTTGAGCGTAAAATAGGTAGATAAGTTTTACCATCAATAAGCATAAGATTTTAGAAAGTAATAGATATTATAAAGGAGAAAAATAAGGTGAAGAGTTGAAGTTAGATGAAATAAGAACATAGATAAACAAAATGACAGCTGCTCGCCATAACATGCTAATGACAATCCCAATAGCAACATTGCTGTAGCAAATATATCCACGTACACCTACATGTGAATGAAAATTCAATAAGCCGCCAATAGTTTTACACTACTACTCATCTCAATGTTATTTACCGTAAAATGCTAATTATGGTGAGTGAATGCTTCCAAAATCCCCATTCTTGGGTCATGCATATAAACCCTTTAGGTTATGCAGGGGCATCAGCTACTAGATTTTCATCATTTATATGAAGAAATTTCATCTCTCTCTTTTTCTTTTTCATGTAAATAGCTTTGCAGATGAGGGTGCACTACCCCACAATCTAGCACTTTAGGGTTTTACTCCAATTAACTTACCTAGAGGAATCAAACTCTATTGATAAGGAAGGGGGCACTCCCCTCCTTATCAACCAGTCTATTTATTTTTCCTTTTATCCATCCATCCATTTTAAACCACAATCTTAGCTGTAGATTTAGGACATTCTTTTCTCTTCTATTTGTTAGTCCTTATGACAGTTATTACGTCTATTGTCTATGTAGATCATGTTTTCTCTTAACATAGAGCAATTATCTCTTTAAAACGTGTACCTAATGGAGTGTTTTAAGAGAAATGAATCGGGAGGGGAGAAGTTATTCATCAAGAATATAGTTTTTCAAGATTGTAGGTTTCTCTTTGACAAGTCGTTAGCTAGTTTCTTTTAAACGTAGGTAGCAAAGAAAGAAAGCCAAGCAAACAAAAATCCATTCTTAATCCCACTGTAGATAATGGGACGTAGTCATGTAGCATAAAACCTTGTAGGAATTTATATACACCAGAAAGCATGTTGAACTATTACACTATCTAGACTAACTTTACAGTAATCTTGGTCGTAGATTCTTCTAGCCATATATTTATTTTTGAGATCATGACTAAGAAACTAAATAAATAACATAAGTTCTCTGTGCTTCTTTTTTCACTAAAGAAACTTATTGGTACAAAAATATGAAAAATGATGATCAACAATGGCTCATTTCTGAGCAAGTAATATAGAGAAAGGATGATTTACTTGCATTGTAAATGATCAAAAGATTTGTTTTAGTTGAACCTTTGACTAAATATAAGTATAAAGAAGAAATCTTGTGTTTGGAGAGGTTATTCTTTATCCATGTAAGAAATTATACGAACTGACCTACATGTAACAACACGTTTAAAACATGCCCTAATTTTCATCAAACAAAGCCTTAAATTGAGGAGACTCATGAAATTTTAGACCTTCTATAAGCAAATTACAAGTTGAAGTCCTAAATTGATCAAACTTATAAAAGTTAAGCCTTAATTTGGACTTTTAGCCTATAAATCAACTTCCTCAATTTACAAACTTGGTGTTCATTCTCTTCCACATCAATGATTTATTGTATATACACCTACTCTATCAAATCGCCATTAAAAAAAGTTATCTTGACATCAATCTGGTGAAGCTAAAAATCAAAATGACTTATTAAAGCCATAATGATCATAAATGGGTCATTTTTTTGGACTAATCAGGAAGTCTCAACATAGTATTTTGGTCCTCATATGGCATATAAGAAGGGTGTGAAATGTGTGTACTTAAATTTTTACTACTCTTAAACTAATGAATGAATTGCTTACTTTAATGAATGATTCTAATCACTTTATATAAAACAATCATAAAATAAGCACAAAAATAACAAAAAAGAGTCTAGAAAGAGAAATAAAATTAATTTATAACAGTTCATCCACAATCTTTAGCTTTTGTCAACCCTTCAAGCTCTACTTAGGAATTCAATATCTTATTTCTTTAATGGATGAAGGGTAATCCTTTATATATCTTCTTTTCCACTGGTTAAAAGAAACCTTTACAATCATCTTGCTTTGCTAGAATGAAGAGTAACCATTTATGTATCATGTTTAAGGTAAAAAAGAATCCTTATAAAGTATATCACAAGCAATGTTCCCAATTACTGCAAGTGTGCAACTATAAAACTCCTTTTTTCTCGTGTCAATGAAAAAAGGCTCAGTATATGTTATGTAATGTAAACATGCATTATCAAGCTTCTCAAGGATCTTATTAACTCTTTAATATGTCCCACATTACTCCCATAACTCATACATGTATTTATGCTCAAAATAGCCTAAAATATTTATTAAAAAGACTAGCTATTACAATGAATAGTAATAGTAGTAGTGATCATTCATTTTGGTATATTAGTCGATTAATATGATTAAAAGCTCACAATAAATAGTTTTTAAAGATATTAGTTAACCTCACTACCATAATTTTCAATCAATCTAGTCAAAACTATAATCTAGTCAAAACCATAATTCTGATGACCCAAATAACCACGTTAATTAACTAAACTTCTTGAAACAATTTTTAAAAAACTTTTTAAATTCTTTTAAATATTAAAACATATTCTTTTAAAAAAAATTAATTCAAAAACATTCTAAATTTTTTTCCAAAAGTTTATTTAAAGATCAAGAAGTTTTCTTTAAATATCAAAATAAGTTTCATCTTGTTTATTACAATAAATATGAATTATAACATATATGTAAATGATCATGCAATGATTGAGCACTTAGTTCATTGATATGAACAAGATATTTTTATGATAAGGCTATATTTTTCACGTTTATAAGAACTAAATTAGTTTGTAATTTATCAACCTGTAACATATTTTATGTAAAATTGGATGGTGTTTTTTAATCTTTGATTCATTGTCATATAGTTGATTATTTGAGGCAAAATCCCATATTTGATTGCAAATTTTTTTATAATTATCCTATTTTAAAGATATTAAAGTCATTTGAAATATAACAAGAGGGAAAAAAACTTTTTAGTAGGTATTAAAGATCAATTCAAGCTCAAATATATCAAAAAATTGAGAAAACTGGAGAATCTAGAAATAGGATGTAACTTGTATTGGTGTTATAAATGGAATACACCAATGTGTTGCTAGAAAGATAAGTTTAAGAAGTATAAACATATTGATGTTGGAGTGCTAACTATGACTAGCACTGTACTCTTAAATATTTGCATACATAGAGTTTTGGAAGCTAAATAATGTCAATGTGAAAGTTGATCTAGTGCTAGACTTAAAACACTAACTCCAAGAATGAGAAAAAATATAATTTCAACTAAATTAGGACTCCATTATGAAATCTTGGTTATAAATACTCTTAATAAGGTTAACTAAAGAAAAATATTGAAAATTTTAGAGGCTTTTGGTAGTTTTCTTATTTTTATGTCAACATTTTAGGTTTTCTTAACATCGAAGAGAGCTTAGAAGTCAAAGTGCAGGAAGATTTAACTTAAAACAATTGAGGGTATTATAATTTATCTTTTCCTGATTTAATTTCTTTAATGTTAAGATTAATTTGATTTTGTTTTATTTACATTATGCTTAGTAATCAAATCCGCAGTTAGGGTTAGGGATGTAGTGTATGTTGGATATTTCAATTGTTAATACGTAAGTTATTATTATTTGGTTGAATTTATTTTCTTTGATCTTAATTGTTAATTTATGTTTAATATTCATAGATTAGATCTTAGGAATTATCTAAAAAACTAAAAGGTAAAGTATAATAAGTGCACTAGAGAATAAACATTTTGCATATAGAGAAAGAGATTTCCTGTTATAATGGCTAATATATTAACTATATTTAGGGAGTTTGATTAGATAAAATTATATACTAAGAGATGGTAATTACCTATTTGAGTATACTTGTTTACAATGAGAGAGAGTATAGATATATAAGGGTAATTATTATCTCAAACTTAATAATAAATTTTTCATGAAAATTGGATAATAAATTTTTTATGAAAATTGGAAGTCCTCATAAGTGAACTCCAAAGCCTCAGCATTTTATTATCTTAATTTCTTCACAATAGTTAATTATCTTATTTTCATTAATTTAGCAATTTAGTCACTCTTCATAACTTCTTATTTTATTAGTTTCTTTGTTTAGCTAGGATTAATAATATGGTAGTTAAAGTCTTGATAGGATCAATACTCAAATAAACTCTATATTTATAACTTGCTACAGTTAATTATGTACACTTGAAAATAAATTTAATTAAGTATTTAGCATCATTATTGGAGGCTATTAAACTGATATTTATTAATTCTAGTTTTTTAAAATTTTGTCTCCTTCCTTTTGTTTCAAGTGGATGATACGGTATTAGAGATATAGAAGTGAAACTTAGTTACATACTTCAATTTAACCCTAAAAAAGTTGGCTTGTAAACAGAATAACGTAAGAAGGAAAAGAGAAATGACTATTAATTAGCATAACAACATTATTGGCTTGAGGGAGTAGCAGTGTCAAAGGATTCATATGGAGGCATTAAAATGTTGAGGATTAGTGCAAGTCCCTCATATATGAGATTAAGTTAAAAGGCAAGGAACTAAGAGCTTAAGAAAATGCATCCCTACCAATTATTAATGTATAGATCACCTAGGAAAGATACCATCATGTTCATCAAAGAATTTTACTTTGTGATCTAAAAACTTTTACTAAATGGCCTTATAAAAGATGAGCTTAATGAGATGCTATTCTTATTGTATAATAGATTAAGTGAGGGCCTCATTTCTTTGATCGAGGTAAATTCTTTTAAGGAAAGAGACCAAGTATATAATGCATTTTTGCTGACATTTTTTCCTCTACATAAGAACTTCAAGTTGAGGATGTAGATTTAGAGTTTTATATAAAAAGTGAGATAAGAATTGCCCAAGCATTTTCAAATATGGCATCACAAACAACTGATATGTTAAACCAGATGAAGATTTTATCGAATCAAGACATAGGTAATAAGAAACTATGCTATCAATGTGGCATATATGGACATCTTTCCCATACATGCATAAATATAATTTAACTTCAAATTTTTATGAAAAGGGTAACTATATGGCTGCCTAGTTAAGAATTCTCCTCTTTTTAATACTTACAATTCAATATGAAAAAACCATCCAAATCATTTTTATAAGGAGAAAGAAGCTGGAGTAGTTAGATCTATGAGACCACCTATGTTCCAACCATAACCTTAGTTTAAACAATCACAATCTTTATAAGGCAATGGGATGGAAAAGACGATCAATAAATTTATATCTTCTATTGATTAACAATTAGATAAATTGAGTAAACTTAAGTCTTAAGTAGATAGACCTAAAAAGATGGTACAATTTAATTGTTTCATCCATTTATAACTTTTAAGTTTAAATACGCCAGTTAGCCAAAGTGGTGAGTGAAAAAGGTTAAGAAAAGTTTCCTAACTAACCAAGGTGAACTATAAAGATCAACTGTGTTTCATCACGTTAAGGAGTTTAAACCATTCGATGTTGTAACCATAAAAGAGAAGGAAGTGTAAAATTCAGATAAACCTAAAAAAGAGGGCGAGAATGAGATGAACAAAAGCATGCCAACATCAATCTCATCTTTATTTAGTTATAATATTAGTTTAGAGACACTCAATTAAACAATATGTTCTCCATATTGTCAGAGGTTGAATAAGAAGAGGCATGAAGATAACATCTTTAATTGTTTAAATATCTTTAAGAAATTGAACATCAACATAACCTTCATTAAAAATTTAGTTCATATGTCATCATACGCCAAGTTTTTGAAGGAGATCAACTAAAAAAAAGCCTTAAGAAGTATATGGTATCTTTACTCAAGGATCATAGTGTAATCTTGTAAAATAAATTACCTTGTGATTTATGTGCTAGTATTAACCTAATGACTTTATCTCTTTTTAGGAAGCTTAAAATAAGATAAGTTATGATTGTATCACTCTAACTTGTTGATAGATTTATTAGGTACCAACTAGAGTAATGAAAGGCCTATTAGTGAAAGTAGGAATATTGATCTTCCCTGTAGACTTTTTCATAACAAACATAGAATACAAAATTGATTTTTGTATTATCTTTAAAAGACCACTTTTGGCTACTAAAAGGGCAATAATTAATGTAGCTAAGGGTAAATTAACACTTAAGGTAGGCAAGGAGAAGGTTGAGATTGATAATTTTAAATCCTTAAAAGGACATGCCCTTAATGATGGGTTTTATAGTGTAACATCCCCTCACCTATGGGAAGGGTAAAATAGTAATTTGGAACGGGTTAGGAATGCTTAAAATTGTTTTGATATGTTCATGCATTCATATATACACATGAATAGTGAATAGTGAATTTTTGCACATGTAAATGATTGTACATGCATTCATGACATTTCCCGGTATAATTGTGAATAAATGTGATTTATGAAAAATATGCTTTGAGTGAATGAAAATTTGTATTGGAGAGGGTTAT
>JANZXP010000003.1:9973037-9985423 GCA_027576715.1 Erythroxylum flavicans | reverse complement strand
GATCAGTGAAATCATTCCAGTTAACAATATTCCAGCACACTCATATTTTCATCCTAAATTTATCACTCAATCTTTTCTGAATGGATTCAGATGATCGTAAAATTTGGTAGAGACGAAGAAAAATGTGTTATGAGTCTATTGGTTCAAGTCGCATGTTATTTGGATGTCAGGAGAAAAGGTTATAATAAAAAGAACAAAATATGCTCAGAGAAAACACTACAGGTAGCATATTCCAGCAATTCTTCTTCACCAATATCACATGCATTTCATTCCAAGTCAAGCATCATTCTTATATCATTTGACATGCCATAAAACTCAAATTGATACTTACTTATTATGCTTCCAATCCAACACAAAACTTCAGATTAAACTAAGTCTCCATGCAAGCAAAATCAACACAAACTTATGGTGAAAGCAAGGTGATTTTTGGACAGCAATATGAAGATCTTAATCAGCTAGTTTTCTTGACAATTTGGTGAAGAATTTAAGTGTGATTTTTGTGCACAACTTTAACTAGGGTTAAGAACAAAACATAGAGAAGAGTTGGAGCAATTTCGGTGGAGAAAGGTGAGGGAAACAATAGAAACTTTGCTGTTGGAATTTGCTCCATCATCATGCTAGGTGTCAACTTGTAAACTCACCATATGTCTTAAGGCAGGCTAGCCATTTATTCAACAATTATACTGCCACTACTCCACTCATTATGCAGCCATTTGTCACCCTTTAATCAGTCCACATGTCACTCCAAGATTGGTCCACATGTTACATAATAATTGGTCCAGTTGTCACTCCATAATTAGTCCATTAATTTGTCACTCCATAATTAGTCCATTTGTCAATTAATTCCTAATCCAATTGTCACTCATTTAACTAAGCCAAATGTCACTCAATTTTGAGCTTAGTCATCCTGATTTTCCATATCTCAATTAGTCTTGCCACTAGGCATTTTCCCTAGCCCAAAAATATCCCAAATTTTTTGAAATTTTCGAAATGTCCGAAATGTCACCAAAAATGCGAAAGTAATTCTAATACATACCAATTCAATTTTTAAGATAAATAATCCACAATTCACATTTTTAATCACATTAAAAATCACCTATACCCGAAAAATGTCAATGAATGCATATACAACCATATTAGTGTGTAAAAATCAATATTCTCATGTATGTATTTGCCACATTATGCATAAGTATGAATTATACTTCCTAATTTCTCATTAACCTCTTATAAACACTATTTAAACCTTATCTTAAATAACAAGATGTTACAAATAGGGCTTGTATCTTCAAACGCCAAAGACCAAAATCATTGTCATCGTTAAATTTCTCCACCTCAAATTTTGTCGCCATAGTATCATCACCGAACTATATTTCAACTCTGCTGTATGAATAGTAACCTCCACCGTTTGAATAGTTGTCAACGACTCTAACACCAATTTTTTGTAATTTTGAGGATCTAAGCGAAAGCTGATGGGACAAAATAAAATGGTGGACCCGAGAATTAACGTGGTTCGGCTTTTAGCCTACGTCCACGGGCAAGGACGGCCAACAAATGATCACTAATCAGAAACAAATGGAGAATACAAAATGGTTAGTACTCACAACCCAAATCCCAAATACACCCTGATATTTATCACACTAGTGTGTCACTCTCGATACAAAATACACTGATATATCTCTCACACAAAGGTGTATGACTCTACACTCAACTATAACAAAAGCTCTCTCTGAATTATCTCTCAAAGAGGACTTACTGAATGATGATGAAATGAGAGCTTAGAATTGGAAGCTGAAACCCCTTGTGCTGCCTGGAAATTATAGGAGTTTTAGATGTATCTTACTTTAAGCATGATGCAACATCTCACACTTAAATTCAACCAAGATTTGAGGCATGATTCACGGCACCGAAGAACTATAGAAAATAAGGCCATGTGATGCTTTTGACCTTTCAACCAACCAATGAAATTCAAGCCATCTTAACACAAAAGAATAAAAAATTCCCACACGAAGATGTAGGTTGGTTTTTCAAAAAGATTTAGCGAAACGTACATTTCTAATTAGTTTTAGAAATTTAACAATGGTGACTTGATGGCAAGTTAGAAACTAACACCTAAAGTTGCTCGCATTTGATCAAAAAACATATATGGTACACCTCATAGCTCATTATACTGTGCTTGTTGAAGCACGAAGTAGTAGTTCAGGTGAAGTACTAGAAGCGTTCTATCCAAGGCCATAGAGTTATGAAAGAAAGAAGTGATCGTGAAGAACAATAAAGAACTGCAGCATTCAACCAAAACCATATCATATGCCTTTTAGTGCAAATAATAAGCCTGCAACCATTTATCATTTCCAAATGAAATTGCAAAAGCATTTTAAATAACTCAAAAAGGGCTTCACCTACTGCACAAGAAAGAGAAACATGAACCGTATTGATATTGATAACTTCTTAGAAATCTAATGGGACCACTACTTGATCAAATATCAAGTAATGAATCAAACAAGCTGTACACATGCACAGAGCAAGCCAAGTGGGAGTGTCCAAGAACAATAATTTGGTTTACGGACAATAAACGTCAATCATTTTCCTAATAGATACAAGCATATTCTTTTCCAAACTACTGCTTAATATTGTATTAGGGAAGTCATTAGAACTAGCCAAAGTTTTAGCAGTTCGACATAATGACTGCTATAATCTTTAATCTCATGAAAGTTACAAGTTTTCTTCATTCTGAATATTTCCTGAAATCGCAGATTGGACTCATAAGGATCTCTCCGACGAACAGCCAAGAAATCACAATTTATATCTGATCATGTCCACAGCCGATATAACTGAACGTTACACACGTGAAAGCAAGATATCTCAGGTATGAATATCAATTGACTTGAGAATGAAATAAATAAATAAAAAAGAACAGATAAGAAGTTAATGATCCTAAGACATGAGATGAGTATCAGGCACATTGAATTGAATTAGGACGGATTTAAGGCTATGAAAGGAAAATTTCAGCTTTCATTCACTTGGTGTCATTCTCATCCGTTTGAACATGTTTGATCGTCATTTCCAGCCATTGATACATCACAAGTGTGGTCCTTTTAACTGCTGGTAGAAATCGAGCTACAGTGAAGTGCCCAGGGGGTCTTATCTGCTGATGCACAATAGAGGGAATATATTTAGAATTTGGTATTTAAACTTTTCACAGAGTCTTTTGGAAGTTCAGTGATATCAAAACTTTCAGGTAACGCCTCGGTTTATCTAATATCATGAGTTCGAATCTTTAAAAAATAATGTGAAAATGGAGCCACAATAAAGTATCCAATGGACCCCATTTGCTGAGATAGAATAGAGCGAGAGGTATATTTAAAATTTGGTATCACAATCTCTTAGGACACAGACAAATGTTATGGATTGAGTATGCCCTACAAAACAATATGGTTATATACTCCACTAATATATGTTCTTGCTCGCGCACAGATCACTGAGTTTTAAGGAACAAAGATACAGATAATACGAATAGCTGGCCTCTTCTTTATTGGGTCCTAGGTTTGCCTTTGCAATGGATGTGTATCAAGAACGTAGGCTTATCAGCAATACACGTACATCATATGCACTCTACCAAATCATTGCCTTCTCATTCCCTCTCAAATTCCTATGCGAGTCATCTTCATATACCAACTTGAATGCACAGCTCATCTCCAAATGAGCTTGTACGCCAGACAAGAATAAAAGCGACTTGGATACCAAATCCATCACATAAAAGATTTCTTCTGGCTCAAAGAATCCATTTTCCTCAAAACAGATAAAAGGTTGGCCATCATAGAAGAAGTGAGCAATTTATAGTTCCGTGTATGGATCATTACACAAAGTTCCTTTCGCTTTGACGCCAATAAAGAAGCCACAGCTTGGAAGGTCTATGTCATGCATATTTCAAAGTAGCCAGGAGAGCACCAGTTATCAGAAGCTGAGCAGATCACAAAGCACTACATTGAACGCAAGGTTTAAACTGGACTCCATTTTGCGCCGACTATGCTCAAAAACTAATCACGTCCACGCTAAGACCGAAGTTAGTGGTAACTTTCTGAAGTATTAAAACGAACAAAATCCAAGCAGTAGCTCATAAATTTTCAATGCAAGAAACTAAAGGTGATCCTAGTATATTACATGTTGATTTACATATCAACTAGTGAGGTGAAGCGGTAGGGTTAACTAAAGGGCATTGCTTTGCTCACACCCATACACGTAGGCTTTGCTCACATCCACAAATGTAGCCACAAAGGTCAGACTAGAACTCGAAAAAATTTAACATGCCAAGGACTAGATTATTATACCCAGTACGTTTGTCACTTATAATATCAGTAATCACATAGTTCACCACTACCGCTCATAAACATATACGTAAAAACCAAACCAAACCAAGTCCTTACGGCAGCTGCTTCGACTCAATTTATAGCTATCACCATCTCTTTGGAAGTCCAATCTTCCGCTGGATCTGCTGCAGAGGAAAAAGCAACTTTTGCAGTACTAGCTTGCAGTTTCTTCCTAGAAGAGAACTTTCAGGAGCAATTGGACAGAGAACAGCCTTTAACAGTAGTTTGCTTTACTGGAGTTGTTTTTTATTTTCAAGTCGCCATCTAATAGCGTTGCATCAGTGTTTTTGAAAATCACTCTTCAACAACATTTACAAGTTCATATTCGATGAGTGATAAGTTGTTGTCTTCCTTCACAGTGAAAGTGGCAGGTTCTGTGACTTCAACACGGCCCCATTTGTCCACAGCAAGCCTCATAGATCCTTTGAACATGTCAATTTTTGCATTGCGAAGGATTACAGTGCTGCCCTCCTTCATTAAGTCCACTAACAAACGAGAAAAAATGATGTCATAAAGCAAACAATTACAAAGATCCAGAGACTGGAATAACTGCACCGAGGAAGTTCAAGTATCAACAGAATATTTTCAACATAGTTAAATATATTTTAGGCAGTATTCACAAACAACAAAGAACTAGTTATTGCATTCTGCACTACTAAACACAGTTATGCTCATTTAAGGTGATGAAACACTTTAAGGAAGGTCCAATATTGCTAGCCCCTGAATGACTAGAAACAAGCTTTCAACATTAGGAGTAGAAAAGATAGGTAAGATTTCACATTTAGATGCATATATAGAAACAAGCTTTCAACAAAAGGTTCCCGCATTTTAAGCATTAGGACTGGAAAGGATAATGATGTTTCATAGCTGCATTTATATGTAAAACATCCCATTTCAGGGTTTTGAAATTGAATATTTATTTTCAGTATGAAATTAAATAGTTTCCTTTTTCATAATTAAAGACCAGGGCACTCATAGCTATACATAACTGGTAAGTGAGTTTTAAGGACTTTACATGATTTACCCTCAAGTCTTTTCCTTTGACATTCTTTTGCAATCCCAGTCGATTCACATCTAACATATCAAAAAAAAATACACACTAGTATTTTGCCAAAGAGGACAACATCAAGTATGTTGAGCTTATTGAAAATATGCTCAAAATAGATTCATATAATTCCACCAAGTAATCTAGTATTTAAATACCAGAACGAAGTTCTGATGACTAACAGATGGGACTTCTAAATCATGTAGCAAACAACTAACTTAATCTCATATATTCTTGGTGATTTGAGATTCAAGTTTATTAGCATTATTATTTGATAGATGTACATCATACTTATCCTACCAAAGTATAATAACATAATCAGCTCAAGTCCAGCAAATGAAATCATGATATGATGATAAAAGAAAAGTATACCAGTGAAATAGGAAGAGCAAACATCCCCTCACAACCCACAGCCCGTGACAAACAAATTGGAAAAATGAATTAAACAAACAGAAGAATAGACATGCACAAGATAAATGAAGTAAAATATATGCTCACACATAAGACCAAAGCCCCAAACTAGAAAAAGTGGGAAAAATTACCTTGATCATTTCTAGCAGTAAAGATTATCATTCCCGTCTCATCTCCAACCAAGCATTCAGCAATCCTCATTTGGCGTATCTGAGGACCGTCAGCACGACCCTTCTGCAATACCATCTTTGTACTAACAACTTTCACGGTAAGAGTGTGACCACTAGTGCCTGGTCGGAGCTGGTCCACCTTGGTGAATACAGGTTTCCTCAATCCTGATTTTGAATCCGCCATTTTCTAGAATCCTAGTGGAAAGGTAGATTAGAAACACATGAACACAAATGAAGACATAGCGCATAGGCATAAGTGGATAACTTGAACTAACATTAAACCTTTGAAAAATAAGAAAGATCATTTAAGCCTAAATATTAGGCAAGCCAATTCAGTCCTCTCTACTCTATATCTGGAAAATTCGATCAAAGAAATAAAACTTTTATTCCCTTTACGCCAAATGTCTTTATCGACAAACACAAGTTAATGAGAATTATGTGAACAAAGAGAAATTAGAAAACATGAAAGATCCAGATCTCATATTAATTATCACATCGAAAGACGTTCTAAATTTTCGGTCCTCGAATTAGACTTTCTAGCTTATGCAAAATTAGACTTAGAAAATTTCCCAAATTAGCAAATGAAGAGCAGAAGCTAAAAATAAATAATAAACCCCAATACAGAAAAACTGCAACCCAGCATTGTAACTCGTAACCAATCATAACCAATAAAACATCAAACTTTTACTATCCGCCGTCAAAAATTTCTCGAAACTCATAGCGGAAAAATAAGCAAGCAATTACATACTAACAAGTATGAGAATCAAAACTAAACAGCAACGAACGGTAGAATTAAACAAATGAAAGAACCCATGAAAGATGACAAAAAACGTAGAACGTTGAGGCAGAGAAGAGATCGCGAGAACTAGGGTTAGGGATCACCTTTTGAAAGCTTAATTGACAATCTAGTTCACAGAGAGACAAAGCGAGCGAGAGAGAGAGCAATCTGATTGATGGGAATACGAAACGTAGCCGTCAGAGTCGGCTCTAGAAGTGGAAGTTAATAGTGAATAGATCCCCACGACTTTGACCTTCTTGGATGGAGATTGTTCCATTGACTCACGAAGCGACTCGTCGTTCGTTTCCGGTAGTTAAAATGAGGGATTTTAATTATTTTGAAAATTATTTTATTATACTATAAATTGGATTTTTTATTACAAAAAATAATAATAGGCAGAGTGAAGCACCCATTTTAGTACTACCGATTCCACATTTGAATAAGAAATAAATTAGCTGTCGTTAAGATTAAAGTGCTGAAAACAGAATTACAATGTCATCTAAGAGAAATACCGTACTATCCCTCCCGATAACTTCATCCTCTAACTTGCTATTCACAATAGACTTAAGACCTTTAATAATTAAACTTCAAAATAATCATTCTCTTTGTTCCTCTTACCATGAGTTTCATAGTCACCGTTTATTCAACTAGTCATTTGTTGTTAAGTTTAGACTGCGTACTTATGAAAATGTAATATCTTCTAATAGATACACTCATTCACATGATTTTCTCAACTCTCCTCTGTTTAATCTTCTTTCTCCTTTCTATTTAAAATAATAATTAACATTTACATCCCGCCAAAAATAAAGAGAACTTTTAAAAAAAAACTCTCTTTTGATTCTTAAATCACCTTTCTACTATTTTCTCTTAAGTTACAAAATCACTTCTACCCAACTCAAATAATCATAATCTTACAACCTAATTACTCTAAAATTAAAACTTGTGATCTCGCAATTTACCAACCTTTTCCCCTTTCTTTTTTTTTCCCTTCTACTAGTTTTTCTTACATAAAAAAGGAAAGTAATGCAAGAACCTTTAAATCACTATTCCTCTTATTCTTCAGCTTACATCCTAATAGCTAATCACAGGGATCTATATTACATCGATGACTTCAGGCATTTTCTCAACGTGAACAAGATCATATGCTCCAACAAATTTTTCATGCTTAAAGCAACCCCTGGAGCTAATCAACCCAATTCCCTCGCTTCTATTACTATCTCTTCTGACAGTGACTCAAATTTCAAGCAAATCAACTATTAAATCAAAACTCAAAAGTCTTCTACCCTAGTACAATACCACTTAGACATATAAGGAAATGACAAAGAAGATAGAAACTTTATAGGGACAGAGGAATGCTGATATGGAAGAACAAAGAATACTCGAAAGATTTCCTTAGCCACCCTTAACTTTCATCAAACCAAATATAACCATCAAGGAAACAGGAAGTCCTCCTCAATATAAATTTGTGTATTGTTATGGATTTTTTGAGAGTTATTTATATTTTTGTGATTAATTTGTTACTTTAAAAACTATATAAAGAGGGGCCACAAAGCAGTTTTAGGGATGCAGAAGAGTTTAAGGTTCTATGTTACATCTAAATTTGGGATAACATTGTCATAATTTATGAAGAATGTTAACTTTTGCCATCAATTTTCCCTAATCTATAAGATTAGCTTATGTGTTATTTGGTTCTTGGTTCCCTAAAATAACCTAGAATTCCTTTCCTTCTAGATTGAGTATATAATGCTACTAATTGCAATGATATAGATGGTTTTATCATCGCTAGACATTCTTATTCCTTGTTTCAGTTTTTCAAAATTTTCACCAATTGAATTTTGTTCCATATGTATGCAATGCATTCATAGGAGAAGAATAAATGATGTAATGTTTCATAACTTTATATATAGAGATAACATAGTTGGGAAAAGTTAAGGAAGCTTCACCTATTTAGGGTTCCTAATATTTGCTTGTAAACAAGTCACATGAGGTAAGAGACTTTATGAGAGCTTTCTTACACTAGATTATTCTATACCAAACCATTTTATGTTATTGAGTTAAAAAGGAACCTCTATATGAGGCATTTGTAAAATTTTTAGAAGAATGCTTTAACCAAGAGTTTCCCTCACTTTGTCTATGCCTATAATCTGAGATGAGATTCATAAACAAGGAGGAGTTATTAGCATATTCGTTCCTATTTATAAGTGCCTTTACCTTGGAGGATTCAAGGAATATATGTTCTAGAGCTGGAAATAAGTTGGTCTTGAAGAAAGGGCCTTACTTACTTCAATTCTCAAATCACAAGGATGCATTGATCCCATTTCCATTCCTGCAACTATGTATCAATATATCAACTCCCTCATTTTGAGTAATTTTGTCATAAATCAGGAGGTAGTGATTTTGTTACAACCTTCCCATATGCTTCTAAATTTTATAAAGTAGATACGTATCCATTAGACCAAAAAAGCCTTTTTATTAGTAATAATCCTCCAAATTCTTCTTGCCATGAAAACCTTATCAAATAAAGAAATTGAAATAATGCCTAAACCTCCTGCTTTCCTAAGTAAATAAACATTTGACCATTTGAATTTGAAAAATGAATAAGCTCACCAAACTATATAAAGCTCCTCAAAATATTCTCTACATTTCTAATAAACCCTTTAGGGGGGAAATTTACATAAGGACTAGTAGGTGTTTAATTAATTAAGAATGAAGTTGATCATTTACACACTTCCAGCTAACAAGAGAGATCTATTATTCTGATTGCTTATTCTCCTATGTAATTTCCATAGTAAAGGTAAGCACTCCCCAAAGCTTAATCTTTTGGTTATTATTTGTAAACCTAGATTGGAAAATGGAGGATCCTTAAGTTGTAAAGTTGAGATTGAGGATAACCAGAAAGCTATATCTTTTTGACTTGCAGAGTCTATCAGGTAACTTTTCCTTTTGTTAATGATTAAACTTGAGATTAATTTAAAAGTTTGCAAGGTAGACATAAGTGTATGCACTAATTTGTTTTTAGCCTTTGAGAGGAGAAGCAATTTATCTGTGAATGTAAGGATGAAAAGTCTCAACTTAAGTCTTAAAACAATAAGTTTGGAAACTATCATGTAAAGAGTATTGCAATAAAAGATATGTCTTAAATCTTTAAGGGAGCTTAGAGTTTACATTTTTGAAATGAGGCAAATAAAGGTGTTATTGATTTCTCTTAACATCTTTCCATTCTAAAAAAAAATTACAGTATAAGATCTATTACATCATCTTTGAAGGGTGCCTAGGTTTTTTGGTAAAAAAGACCATTTAATCCATTTAGGCTAAGGGACCTTCCTGGATTAAGCTAAAAAGCAATTCTCTTAACATCCTCAGCATTGAAAGGTTGAATAAAAGTTTCTGCTTCCTCCTCTATAATTTGTTTAGTTATGAAGGATTTGAGTAAGGTAATTGAAGAGTTCCTAACAAATTGAGAGCTAAGTATGCTAAGGAAGTACTTATATGCTTCTTCCTTCATGTACTCTTGTTATTGAGCTAAACCACAGTCATATTTAATGATGGAAGCTATTTTATTAGTGTTACTTCTTGTAGAGATAGAATTATGGAAGAAGGAAGTGTTTTTATTTCCTTCTTTTAACCATTGAATCTTTAATTTCTAGATGAGTAAGGACTAAGGAGTTATGAATATCTAAGGCTTAGTGAATCAAGCAAAACCCTTTTCTCTTCTATTTTCCTAAAAAGATCGCTAGAATTTAAGTGAAGTTCTTCCTAGGCAAACGTTAAGTTAGTTAGATCAAGGACAATTGAGTATTATATATTCTGGCTTATTTTAGCTACTTGAGCTCCTGTTCAACCATCTATAGCTTCTTCATATGGATATAAAGTTTGTAGCCATTAAAAGTTGAAGAAAGACCCTTAATAATAGCTTTTTCGAACCCCTCAACCTTTGTTAAATAATTATTAAAACAAAAAGGAGCTCTTTTTGGCTATCTTTGATGAAAATTCTGGATAAGTATTGGCTAGTGGTATGAGAATCATAAATTGTTAAACGTAGCTTTGTTCTCTAGGAACTTTAATAACTAAGCTGCATTAATAAGAGTTCTATTTATTTGTTTCCTTATATTCTATTTTTCTCTTTGTTTAGTACTCCGTGTGAAGAAATAAACATTAAACTTTCAGTATATAACTTTAATTTGCTTAACATAAACTCCAACATCCTTATCAAAATTCCTCAAGCATATATTCCCATCTTCTTTAGAATTATGCAATATTTTATTAAAATCTTCTAGGATTATCTAAAGAGACTCAATATAGGAGTGAAAGCTCTTTAGTTTTTCCTAAAGTACTTTCCTTTGAAATGCATGATGAGATCCATAGACATAAATAATTAAAAGCTTAAGCTTTTTATGAACCAGAGTGACTAAGAAATGTATAACCTTATTAGAGGATTCCATTGGAGAGATGTCAAAATTTTAAGTCAAATGAAATGACTACATAGCCATTATGGTGGACTTAATGATTGAAAATGATGCTCCTATGATATTTCTAAGAAATGTAACTTTTTACACTTATCTTCCTGTAAGTTTATTTTTAAAAGGCCTATTAGCATAGGCTTTATTTCCAATAAGTAATTAGTTACCATATGTTGCTTTTTAGGACAATTAATGCCCTATAAATTCCATGAGAGAATAGACATTAGGAATGAGTAAGGCTCCTTGAGCCTTTTGGATTATTCTTGATGTGTGTCGAACACGCCAGAAAATAAAATCTAACTTTGCACAAATAAATTTTTAGTAAGGATGGGTAAGGATTGTATCCACAGAGAGTGTATCTAATTATTGTAATGAATAAATCAGTGTTTAGGTTTTGGGAAGGGGTTTGGTTGAATTTGATTAACAAAATAAAGTAAAACTAAACTATTGAAGGTAGATCAAATCAAACAGCATAAAAGTGATAAAATTAATTAATGGGTTTTGAATCCAATTCATGGTTCAATCTCAACCTTCACATGAATGAGCAAAATTAATCATTATATTGTTCTCGTACCTCTATTTGAAAATATTAACCATAGATTAACAATAAGCTCTACCAATCTCTGTTTTTCCTTATGTTGTATATGGTTAAAACAAGATTTTTAATTAGGTCTAGCTATTAGACAACCTAGAATAGGCTCTCTAGATTTAGTGTGAAAATTATATTATAGAATAGGAAAATAGGTTAAACTAACAACCACAAAAGCTTAAGTCATTTAACCTATGTTATGTTATCCCTAATGATATGCAACCATTAGTTTACATAAGCTAATCAAATATACAATGATTATATACTGCAATCTAGATTCTAGAAATGAGTTCATAAGTAAATAATATATTTGGAGTGTTTAAACAATTCATACATAAATCCCAAAACACTAGTCATAGAATAACACAATCAATTTTAAAAGAGAGTAAAAATAACATCACTAAAACAATCAATGCCCAAACATATTTGTCAGCCTTGATATCCCCTTTGAACTAGAAAGATGAAGTTTAGCTCCTTATAGCTCCCTAACAGGTATGGAATCTTCAACCCCCCCCCCCCCCCCTTCATGTCTCTAAAGTCGTCATACCTCATTTGGCCTTTTAAATGCC
>JANZXP010000003.1:9958866-9972937 GCA_027576715.1 Erythroxylum flavicans | reverse complement strand
TGAAATGATGTGTTGCATAAATTGAGTGAACCATCGATGATGGTTACCTCATTGAGTTCGCAAAACTCACCAAAATTGCAATGTTGTCTTTTCAGGACCGAGAGACAACTCTAACTACTGAGAGGCTCTACCAGTTGTGTGGATTGTGATTTGGCAAGAGAAGTTATGGCTTAAAGGTCGGTCAACTGCGATTTTTGGACTGCTTAGCTAGATTGTATAAATATTTTCCTCTTTCATGTATACTTTTGTACTAGGTTGATGATGTACATGTAGTAAAGGTTGAAGGACACAATGTAGACTTGTGGTTTTGTGAAATGAAATGAGGAAAAAGTTGAATTTTAAAATATTGTGATTTTCTTATGATACTTTATAAGTGAATAATGATATGATGCCAAATGAAGTGAATGTAGCGATCGATGGTAGCCCGCCCTTATCGTAGGATATATACTGAAATAACCTCCGGGCATCCCGGTGTGTACCCTGCGGTAAGGGGGTGCTACATTTAGGTGGTATCAGAGCATGGTTGGCATCTATTAGGACATATAGAAATATTAAGTATGAAATATCGTGAGAAGTGCAGAAAATGATTGAAATTATTGTTTGTTATAGGTGATCCGCTCTAGGTGATCAAATTGATCAAACAGCTGACTAAGAATCGGTAGAAGCCAGTAGACCTCTGTACTTCAACCGAAGGTAATGCCTCCTAGAGTTCCCGAGAGAAGGGAGAGGAGGTATGATAGGCTGCGGAAGCAAGAGGCTGTGGATTTCTATGGTAGCATAGACCCTGCTGAGGCCGAGAGGTGGTTGGAAAGGACGGAAAAGGTTTTTGATCAAATGGACTGCGAGCCGAATGAGAGGTTCGACTACGCAGTGTCCTTACTGCAGAGCCCAGCTTACTAGTGGTGGAAGACTATCCCAAGTAGTACCACCAGGCCTTGCCAATTGAAGTGGGAAGACTTTCTGAGGGCTTTCAGAGATAATTACATGCCCAAGATCTATTTGGACATGAAGATGAAGGAGTTCTTGGAATTGAAGCAGGGTAGGATGTCAGTGGCTGAATATGAGATTCGGTTTAATAAGTTGATGGGTTATGCTACTGCTCTGATCCCTACAGAAGAAGACAATTGTAGGAGGTTTGAGGATGGACTCAAGATGGAGATCAAAACAAGGTTAGTGCTTTCAGATTTGGGTACTTTTACTGAGTTAAGAGCTGCTTCAATTAGAATTGAGCAGCTATTGAGAGAGAGACAAGCAAAGACTAGGCAAGGGTCCAAAGGGAAGAGGCCTAGCGAGAGTCAGGGTAGTTCTGACGAAAGATTCAGTAAGCACTAAAGCAGAGCATTCAGACCACCAGGTGGATCCAGGCAGTCAGGATCTGGGCAAAAGGGTAGATCTTCATAGACTGGCAGTGGAAGGGGTGCAGTACAAAATCAGTTTCCCGTATGTGAGCATTGTGAGAGGAGGCATGGTGGTGAGTATTAGAGGGTAACTGGAGCTTGCCTCAAATGTGGCTCCTTTGACCACCAGATCAGAGATTGTCTTGCTACTTTGGGAGCTCAGTCTGGTGTGAGTGGGCAATCTGGGAGTGATGTTGTGGTCTAATAGAGCAGAGGAAGTGGACCTGGACAGAGAGGCCGAGGTAGAGGCAGAGTGAGCTTTAGGAGTTCTTCTATGAGGACTGAGGGGAAGGGTAGCCAACTGCAGTCCCAAGCCAGGGTCTATGCTATGACCCGACAGGAGGCTCAAGACTCACCAGATGTTGTGGCAGGTGCACTTCTTATTTATGACTTTGAGGCATTTACACTGCTAGATCTAAGATCCACGCACTCCTTTATCGCACCACATCTGGCATGTGTCAAGCCACGATCGTGCACTTTAGGCCACGATCATGATAGAAAGGTTTAGACATTGGCCACGATCGTGATAGGCAAGGCCACGATCGTGACGTATATCGGACTAATACAGAAACTCAAGTTTTGCGTGATTTTTTTGACCGTATCATTCCCAATTTAAACCTAGGGCTTCCAATATATAAAAAGAACATTACAAGATAGAAACAACAGCCGAGGAGAGTTTGAAAAGAAAGCATCCACGTTAGCCACATTCTAAAATAAATCTATAGAGTTATCGACAGATTGAGGAAGGAGACAAAGGAAGAGAGTCAAGGAGACGAAGCTTGACATGACGTACTTCCTAAAACAGGTGGTTTCCCGTAGTCGTTGCCTCCATGAATCCATTCTGACAGTATTTCTATTTTTATTTCAATTTTATGGATGTATGAAATTGGGATGATTATTGAAATTAACTGTTGTTGAGTGTTGATTTATGTCTAAACTCACCTTCGAGTTTTTAGTCCTTGAGATTAATAAAGTTTGGTTGATTATGCTTTTATTGATTTAATTGTGATTCAATATCTGTTTGTAATAATTCGGCAATAAACTGAGCAAAGTAAAAATAATCAAATTAGGCTAACGAGAGTTAGGTAATTTGATAGGTAGAGAATTGAATCAACCGGTAGAATCGTGTAACGAGAGATCAAGCATAGGTTCCTATTAGGTTATTAGACAATTTTAGAACTAATTTAGGTTTTGGTATAATTGTAAATTGAGAGATCACAATTCCATAATTTAAATTAGGGATTATTAATTAGGGTTAAGGATTATAACTTGAGAGAGAGTAATCTACCCTAGGACTGACTAGACCCATTAATTCAATAATTACATAATCAGTTAGATTTTCGTTAATTTCAGATTAAAAATCCCCTTTTCTCTCACTTGGTAATTTCTAGGTTGATTTTTGGATTGGGTTGTGTGATTTGTTATTGTTTAGATTTCTGTAATTTAATTCTTGAAATTAATTGTTTGATTGATATTTTCTACATTAGTTTATTTATTTTGAATTATTGTAGTTAGTACAAACTTAGATTTTAGGACTAGGTTTCCCTCCTCGTGGGATTGATACCTTAGGTACTACGCGAATGACCCGTGCACTTGCGAAAATTACCAAGATTATAAATATTAAAATTTAGCATACGTAACCTTGCGATCATGAACCTGTTGTATTGTTGGTGAGATTGCTCTTGAGTTGACTTAATAGTCAAGAAGTTACGGTAGAGTTTTAATGTGAATATAGAAGTGCGTTTAAAATTGATTTACAAGTGTTTTAATTAAGTTTCAAAATGTAGCCGTTGTGCTGTCCAAATGTTTTGAAAGATATTCAGTTAGCCTTGCATAGTTAGTTTAAGGGTACCATGAGTATCCTTAGCCCGGGTATGCGGCGGTTATCTTGTGCTCGATGTGGTTCCAGGTCGTGACAGTATAGGTGCCCAAAACTACATCTTTACACTCCTACATGCTTTCAATAAGTTACACAAACTCATATACAATCGTTGAAGTTGCAATAACTTCATTTTTTGTATTCTTTGTCACATCCTTACCATAATTCATCTCCTTCTTGCTTCCATAAAGCCAATTAAGATTAAAGATTAATAAAACGATTCCTCCAAATTATTATTTTAGTTCTTATTCCTCCAAATTATACCTAAAACTGATTGATTAAATCCCAATCGACTGGATAATTTGGTGGTGTATCAATGAGAGGATAAGTACCATGACTGATTCCAATGGTAATGAATGCAATTCTGGGTACAATGATATCTGCATCTTTTATGGTATCCTGTTCTTTGAAAATGGGATAGCTGCTCCAAATTTTAAGATACATTTCTCTATCTTTTGCAAATCGATCCTTGTAGTTTTTGACTGCTTGGATAAATCCAGATGGGAACTCAGAGAGTATCTGAGTATTGATTATATAAAGAGTGTCTATCAATCAACTTTGAAAAAGTAGATAAGTGATCAACGATGCTGCTTCTGGTAAAACAATAGCTTTTGTACCGAAGCGTCCTCTGTTTTGTGGATAGTAGTGAAAGATCTTGTGTTCTTCTGTCCATGCGTTTATATTTTGAAACCAATCAAGAAATATTTCGGAAGTTAATCTTTTTGCTTCAACTTTTAAAGTTATGGTTTGAATGGAGTTGATCCGATCTATATTGACTGGTTTGCCCAGAACCTGCATCTTTGCATTGGATGATGTAAGAGGTGGTGACTGAAGTACCTGACTATACTGAGGTCTGAGTACTGGATTATTTTGTTTGTATTCGGTTAATGACTTTTCTGCTTCAGCTCTGGTGGAGAAACTTTTATGAATGATAATAGACTGTCCGACTATATGGATTGCTGCTTTGTGCCATGCATTAAAAATCCCAGCCATAGGACCATTATGTATGACATATACCCTCCCTTCATCAAAATCTTCTTGTTTCTGTGATTTAACTAGTGGTTTGGTGAATTGTTGAGGAGTGATAAGTGGAGGAGGAGGAGTAGGTATAGCGTCAGTGGTGGTGACTGTAGGTAATGAAGAGTTTGAAGAACTGGGTTCTGATTTAATGTTTTGTTTAAGAACTTGGATAGTGGTTTTTAATTGGTTGATATCACGAGTGATGGTACCAATAAGTTGTTGTTGATTGATTAACTCAACCTCTTTCTGGGATAGTGCATCTTCTAAACTGGTTAAAACTGCTTCCATTATCGAGTTAATATATCTGCAAGAAAATTGTCAGTAGATTTGATATAATGTATTGAAAATTGATATTGGTTTAATTCAAGTTGCCATCAAATTAACCGTCCTTGATTAAGATTTGCTCGAATATTATATTTTAGAAATCCGACTAAATATTTTGAATATGTTTGAACTGTAAAAGTAACAGGTAATAAATCAATTTTCCATTTGCGTAAAGTTTTGAGACAAGCAAGTGTCTCTTTTTCATGAATAGGATATCTGCATTCTGTGGGAGTAAAAGTCCCATTGATATACTTGCATAAATATAGTTGCTTCTTTTGTGGAGGTTTTGCCAACAGGCAGCCAGCCCATATATCGTTGCTTGCATCAATTTGTATAATGAGTGCATCTTGAGGAAGATAGTTATATAAAGAAGGTAATTGTGTACATAAAGCTTTGAGTTTCCTCATTGCTTTGGTATCTGCATCAGTCTAATTCCATTGCTTTTTAGTACTGCATTTAATTAAGCTGTAAACTTTTTCTTTCTTTTGCTAAATTATGTAAAAATCCTTGATCAGAAATATAATTTAAAATTCCTAAGAATTGCTGGACTTGAGTTCTGTTTGTTAATTGATTTGGAAAATTCTTTATCTTTTCTAAAATATTTGGTTGTAATTTTAAATAACCATTTTGAAATACTATGCCTAAATATTCAATGTTTTATTGTGCTAATTTTGCCTTTTTCTTACTTAAAATTAATCCTTTGTCACTACATCTCTGTAATACTATTTTAACCTTTTTTAAATGATCAATTTTGTCTTGATTGGAGTAAATAATAATATCATCAATATAAACAAAAGTAAACTCTTCTAACCCAGTAAGATTATTATCCATAAATCGTTGATAAATACTAGGTGCTTGCTTTAATCCAAAAGGTAAAACATTCCATTGGTAATGTTTCTGTGGGGGACAAGTAAATGCTGTTAAAGGTTTTGTATTATCATGCAATCTTAATTGCCAATATCCTGATTTTACATCTAAAGTAGAAAACCATGTATGCCCTTTAAGTTTATTAATGATATAACCTTTTTTGGGTAATTTATATGCATCTCCTATTGTGGCTTCATTCATTTTTTTATAATTGATTACCATCCTTCTCTTTCCTCTTTTTTGTTCTGCGGCATTATTTACATAAAAAGCAGGGGCTGAATGCTTACTAGTACTAGGAGTAATTAATCCTTTTGTTAGTAAATCATTACATTCAGTAACAAATGCTTGTACATCAATTTGTGAGTAAGAAATATTGTTATGAACATTAACTTCTTGTGATGGATCTTTTCGCTTTATTTCAAAGTTGATTATTATGGTTTTTTAACAGGTCTAAAGGGTTTTCACTACAAACTTGATCTAAAAGTGTATCTATTTCAGTTTGAATGGTCATATTATTTAAAAGATAAAAGTGAAGAGAATCTAATTGAGAAGTGAGATTTTGTAATTGTTGATAATAACTTGTATGATAAATAAGAATCTTCAAAATTATTGATTTTTGATTTATTGATTTAATTAAAGGAGTTCTTAATGTAATAAGGTGTAAATATTGACAAAATGGATTATAAAGTTTCAGAAAGTTATTTCCTAGGATTAATGATAATCCTGATTCTTGTTGATAAATCGTAGGTATAGGGAACGTATATTTTTCTGTAAGGATATTATTATAGTAATTGACATACCATATCTCCTTAAAGCTACCATCTGTTATTCTTATTTGTAATGGTTTATCTAATTTTTTCCAATTATTTAATAATTTTCTAGAAGCTATACAGATAGTTGCTCCTGTATCAATATTAGCATTTATTGTTTTATTCTGAATTGTCACTTGAATAAAAGTAGTGTTGAGATTTGCTTGAGGATTCTGAACTTTCTGTATATGATTCATACTGATAAATTGAAGAGATTGTTGAGTCAGTATTATATTTAGATTCTATAGGTTCTAGTTCATTTTCTAAAGTAGAATTCAATATATTGACTTTTTCTTTGAATTTAGCATTTTTCTTGTTTGGATATTCATTTGCATAATGTCCTTCTTCTTTACATATCCAACATTTACAGTTCTTTTTCCTTTGTGGACAATTTGTTCTTTTACGTTTAAATTCTCTATATTTTCTTTTTCTAAAATGTCGTTTATATGGTTTAAAAGGTCTTTGTTTATAATATTGTTTAGGGTATCTTTTCTATTTATATTTTCGAAAAGTTTTATATTTTCGCTGTCTTTTGATAGGAGTTGGATATCCATATTGTTAAGGAACATCTGCATTTTTTGAACAGTAGAGTTGAAGTTTATTATGGTTTAAAGTTTTTCTTAATTGGCTTTCTAAACATTGGTCGGCGAAGTATTGTTGTGCTGTATAAATAGCTCCACCTAAATTATTTTCTATTTTATTTTCACAAATTAAAAATTGAAATTTTTCTTCTACTTTCTGGCTAAAAGGATAAGGTAATTTTTGGATAAAAATATGTGTATAAATTTCTTGTTCAGATCTTGCTAAATTATAATAATATCTTTTAAATTCGCAAAAATAATGTCCTAAATAACAGAGGTCATATATTTTCATATTATTAAGATGTGTAAGGGTTGTTATTCTTTCAGTATTTGCTACTGTTTGTCGATGATCTATTAGATCTTTTCCTATAAATTCTTTAAAAATTTCTATTGCTACCGCATGAAAAGCAGAACCATCGTTCATTGCATCTGTATAATGAGAAGTATTTTTTAGATGTTCTTCATTATCTAATAAAAATTGTTGTACTACACCTGTAGTTTTATAAGTAATAAAATTCCATAGTAAATTTTTATTTATAACATCTCCAAAAGGTTTTTCAATTTTTAATAATAGTTGCATTTTATTTACCCAATCTAAAATTAATTCTTCTGGATTTGTAACACAATAAATATTAAGTGTTGTCTCTGATCCTGTTGCTATATGTTTGGGAGTATATTCCATAGGATATTTTTTAATTTTTGGACCTTTTCTATAATAACCTTGTCTATTTAAAAAGTCATCCAATGTCCATTGCCAAGTATAAGAATCTTGATCTTGTTTATCCTTTTTTCTTTTATTTCCACTCACATGTTCTCTCTTGGGATTTTCTCTATTTTCGCTATTTTCTGGTTCTTCTTCTACAAAAATTTCTTCATCGGATTCATATGCATGTATTATTTCATCCTTATCTGTTATTTGATTTACTTGATAAAAAGTTAATTTTTGCATTAATTGTGTAATTTTGTCTAACTGATTATGTATATTTCTTTCAACAATTTCTAAAGATTCTAGATTAAGAGCTGAGGATTCGTCTAAGTTAATGTCTTCCATGGTTGTATAATGACAATTGGTGGTTTTGGTTTGGGTTTAGGCTCTGATACCAATTGGACTCTTTCTTCGATATTTTTAATTATTTGATTTTTTTCTTTAATGATTTGTTTCTATTCTTTTGTTTCTGTTACTATTTCAGTAAATAGTTCAACTAATGTTGTTTGTTTTTGAATTACTTCATAGAGATGATATTCTATTTGTTTATACTGTTCTTTTATTTCATGTACTTCTTGGCTAATACTCATAATGTTTGTTTTAAATAGGTAGTTAATTCAGAGAGTTGAGATTGTAGTGCATCTATCTTCCTAGAGGTATCTACAGAAGACTGGAAAATTATTGGATCTGTAATAGGTATATCAAAGTCTTCATTTTTATAAAGAGGTCTTTCAATACTTGAAGATTGAGTTCTTATTAATGTTGGTGCTAATTTTGGTGCAGGAAGTATGTTGGAAAACGAATGTCTGGAGGTAATAGGGTACTGTATAGGGGGTAAAGTTCTAATTTTTGTTCGAAAATTAGTTCCTACTTTTGCTACATCATTAAAGAGTTGATCTATATATCTTTTGTCTGTATTTTTAAATTCTATACTATGGTGAGAATTTGTAAGAGCATAACTAATTTGATAAGTAATAGAAAAAGGATATTGTCCTGGTGTTATTAAATTTTGATTATAAAATTTATAAGCAATTGTTAATGTTTCTTCTAAATCTTTTGATTTTAAAGGTATGCCTAATTTTAATCGAGTATTAAATTTTATATTTCGATAAGCTAAATTACCATTCATTATTCCAATAATTTGATTATTTAAATTTGTCATTCGTTCATCTAAAATAGTCATTCTTATTGGTGAATCAATTCCTTCTTGAAAAGTAGATTTTAAAAGTATTTGAATAGTGGAAAGATGAATATAACCAATTTTAGTTCGTTTTTCTAGAGAGATTTTTTGTAAACGTTTAAAAATTTGTTCTTGATTAATTAAATTTATGCGAATATGACCGTTACATTGTTCTATGTTAATAGGGGTTTCATGAATAATTTTTCCAAAATAAATAATATTTTTACGATTAATTATTCTATTAAAATAGAGGTTTTATGAATATCTTGTCCTTCGTTTAAATTTAGTTGCGTTTTAGCTATTTGTTGGATTTTTTCATTAGATAATAATGAATCTGCATGAAATATTCCATCTGCTTCATGTAATTCTAAATTGTCTACATCAAAAATGTCTGAGTTTGTCGAAGTCATTTATGCCAAGGGTTTTGTTGATGATTAGATAATATATTTTCAAAAGTGGCTAAATCTCTTGCATATAATTGGTGTAATTGTCTTTCTAATGTTAATTCTTATACTATTGGTTGTAAAGTACTAAAAGTAGTGATAAATGTCCGAAGATGATTATATTGTCTTTCTAATTCGTAAATTTTTCTAAAATGTACATATTTCATATAGCTTAAATCTTTTATCTGTTTTTTTAACTGTTGACAAACACAACAATTAGAGGTTTGACAGATAGAGCAATAGTAAATATGATAAGAAGTACTAGACATTTTTATTCTAAACTATGATAATCAATATTAGGATTAAATATTTTATCTAAAATAAATTGAATCATAATAAATCGAAAACCATAAGTATAACAAGCATAAAAATAATCAATTAATTCAACAGAAGATAAACAATGAATACAGCTTAACAGATAAAACTTTACTAAAGCAAGAAGATATTGGAAAATTAAAATAAATGGTAAAAGAATATATGCACAGATATGAATAAAGAAAATTAAATTAAGCATTTTTATCTCTGCTAATGAATTCATTTAATTTCTCAATTATGTGAATTAGGATTTCAATTTTTCTTTCGCATTCTATTATATGAGATCTATTATAAGGTGCTAAAAGATCAATATTCAGATGTTCTATATAGTTATCTAGAGATCTTTTTAATGCTAATATTTTATTTTTGGGTCCTTTAAATTCTGTCATATAAATACCTTCACCTATTTGTTCAATAAAATGATCTTCCATTTTAACAGATTAATCGAGAAATATCTTTAAGATTGCGTTGTAAATTTTGCTTATTATTCTTTTGAACATGATTGATTATCATAAGATTCTGCTGATATCGTGGTATTTTATCTGTTTGATTCGTTGCAATTGCTTGATATAATTTCATTTTTATTTTATTACTCCAACGTTGATGATTTTTTGCTGCTTTTCTATCTATTGTAATTTAAGATTTTAAATGTTGTTTTAAATCAAAATAATGCATCTGAAAAACAAAAATAATTATTGAAGAAGACAGAATTTATTTCTTAATTAATAAGTTTCTGCATCATTTTACAATAACATATTCTAGCTCTCTTGGTTGCTTTTAATAATTGATTTGTTTGACTGATACGAGTGGCTGAGTCATACATCTCTCTATATCTTCTAGCATCTCTGCTCTGTTGTGCTCTTTTATTTTGTGCATGATATACTCGAAGTAGATCTTCTAATTCATCTTCTCTTTTGTAAGTATCATTGATTGCATTTTTTATGAGTTGTTTGTATTTGAAATAACTGAAAGACATAACTGAAGAAAAACAGGATAAATAAAAGAGAATAAAGATAAATTAACTAGTGACGATTAATTAAAAAACTTAATCATACCTGATCTCGAACGCCTTAACGTCTTCCTCGACTGTACGGCTAGAGAGAATCTTACGAGAAAGGAAGTTTATTTAATCGTGAGTTCTGAAGGCATAAGAGCCTCCTTATATAGACTTACAGACTCAAGAAAAAACAAACATAGTACGAGACAGCTGGTCAGACAGATGGCCGACAACTTTTACAAAGTAAACAAAAAAAGAAAAAGTAATGTACAGTGAAAGCATAATGTACAGGAAAAGCAGAAGCATCTGCCACTGCTTTTTAGCCACGGGGGCCTACATCTTTCTAAAAGATTATTGTTGCTTTGTCGTTACTCTTCAATTGTGGCGTCAATGGACTCGATATCTGGACTTTTTCTTTGTGAGGTAGACGGACAATAATTACATTAATGTTGTTTATGTCCTTGCATCTGTTTACAGAGAGCTTCTTTTCAGCTGGCATTTAATACAGAGAAACTTCCATCCAATTGATGAAAGGGGTTGATAAATTAATGAATGATTTGCATAGAATCTTTTTGTAGTGGTTGCCTATAAACCGAGGTCATCAATAGTTGGTGTCCTTTGAAGTTGATTTGAATCATTGATTGTTCATCAATTCGTGAAGCTTGCATATATATTCAACTCTGCTGCTCAAAAAATGCAGATGTTTCTCAACAATATAGATATCCAACTCTTATCAAAAGACAGCGAAAATATAAAACTTTTTGAAAATATAAAAGGAAAAGATACTCTAAACGATATTATAAACAAAGAACTTTTAAACCATATAAACAACATTTTAGAAAAAGAAAATATAGAGAATTTAAACTTAAAAGAACAGATTGTCCACAAAGGAAATATATATATATATAGTTTGTGCCATAATTATTTAAAGTCATTTTTTATAAATATATACATATATACATACAAATATATACATATATACATACAAATATATATATATATATATGCTCTAGTAAATAACTAAAGAAACTAGATGGGAGATAGAAGAGAAAGGAACGAATTCGAAACATTTTTTATAGATTCATTAATTACTTGACTGTTGGTGGGTATCTTTATATGTGTTGTCTGGAAAGGGGAGGCCTCAATATATATTAATTATGGCACAAACTATAATAGAAACGCAATTACTTGAACTGAAATCACCACCCTCGTACAGCAACCGGCCCGGCCTCAATAGCTCAAATCATATGGATCCTTTCAATTGAACTCTTTACTTGGTATAATTTGTAGGTGCTATTTTTCCTTTAACCTTTTCTTATTGTAAGTCTACTTATATTAAACACAAATATGTCCAAATTAAACAAAATAGACTCTTTATCTTGGGTTTAAGTGACATTTTGTTCCAGTTATCTAACTTGGACTAGCCACTTAACAAGAGTAGCAAAAATTCTTTTTCCAATTCCTTCTTATTTTGTGTAATACAAACTTAGTACAAGCTTGAGTTTATAGTAAAGGTGCATTATCTCCGTTCTTACATGTTGCGTAGAACACGGTGTGTTTTGTCTGCAATGGCACCATATATTTTACTAGATCATTTAATTTTAGATTTACCTCAAAATTGCACTGTAGTTTTAGCTGCCGAAGAAATCTGACATCATGCTCCAGGGATTTCAGATTCGCATTGATAATGACTTTAACGATAAGTTCTAAGAAACGTTGGGATTGTGGGGATGAGACTTTGTTTACCCCTTTTGGTCTCGATGATGGATTTAATCTGTACATGGAACGTTACCATTTTGGGGGCTGATTATTTTGGTGTAACGTTGTCATTTTGGTTGATGAAGTCCTTTATCTCTCCAAATTTTGTATTCTTCTTCTATCTTTAATCAATATTTTTTAATTTCTAAAAAAAAGAGTCAGTTATGAGAAATCCAACAGTCTCTGTTATTTTAAGGAAAAATGCATCAGGCACTTATTTCCAAAATTCTAAAAAGACTTTCATTGTCAAGTGCTATTATTGATTAGGGGACGAACAAAGCACACCGAAAAGAGAAGCTTTAGGGGAGAGGGAAAATGACAATCCTTCTTGCTCATGCGACTACAGAGGGTATGATGTTGAAATCAAGATCCCACAGCTCAAAACTTCCTTTCACAAAATCGTAGTGTGCACCTTTCAGGGCAAGAGTGTTCTTCACTACAGCCTCTCTCACAAATGGATATGTCAATAGGTTTCCAAGTGACACATTCACAGACTCCTGCATTGAGATAAAAAAGGAACAAGTGTATCAAGTTATTTACGTCTAATCACTTCAACAAACATTTAGAATGCAAATAACAGAAATGAAGGGCAAAGATAGAATGCTCAATAGAAGGCTGAATTTTGAAGGTGTTTTTTGGTTGCCAAGAACACGACTTAAAAAACTTTCCTGCTACCATCTTCTGTTTCTTGTATTTACTTTCTGGTACATCATATTCTGCTTTTCACCGTACTGCATATTCGGAGTTAGAAGTTCCAAAAGTCTCTAAGCTATTAATTCAACTTGAAACCATAATCGGTATCGATTCACTTGGTCTCTCAACTCTGACATTGTTAAATATATATCATAAACTGCAATTATATAAATAAAAAAAATCCCCCCTTTTGTATTATAGTGATCAATAACGGGACTCTCCAAGCAAACCCATTTTAACTAATCCCTTAAAATGTCCAGATAATTATTCAGAACTGCGATTTCTGTGCTTCCTTAGCTGATGCAAGCCAGCCTGTTCCTTGTGCTATGAGTCACATGGCCAGCAAGAACCTGATGGGTTTAGCTGTACCTTTCAAACATTGACATAAGGTCCAGAAGAAAAGGTCACCTTGGAACCTTCCTTAGGTATTTGTTCCTTTTCTTAACCTAAATAACTTTTCATGTTCTAATCAATTTAATATTGAGGGTTAGCCAGCAACTTGCCTTCTCGCAGGTGTAGCATTGCTCTTCGAAAGTTAAACTATTGCATTCTGTTTTCACCTTGGACTTTGCTGTTGAACAGATTTTCACCCATTGTTCAATGAAGTCACTGCATTATTTCACAGAAAGTAACAAATTATTAAAGAGTTGCATTGACCTTCTTAAAGTGGTCATATGTACCTGACAAGAAAAGCATTAAATTACTAAAATGTGAAATAATCATAAATTGCACACAAATTGATCAGGCCACTAGTTATCATTCCACCACTAACGTCGGAATTGGCCCGTTTTAGGTACTCTTAATGACTAAGAAAGATAACGAAGATTCTCACATTTTTATTTTTAATTTTTTGTTCTTATTATCAAATTCAGAATTTTCTTTTTTGAGTTTTTATGTCTGTTTTTAGTTTTAGTTTCTTCTAATTTTCAAAATTTATTGAAAATCATAAAAAGCTTTTTTTCATTCCTATTTTTTATAATATGATTTACTATTAACTAAATATATATTGTTTAATAATTTAATGTAATAATTATTAATAAATATAATTAAATTTAAAATATCTTCAAAATATATAAATTTCAAATAAAATTTGATTTAATAA
>JANZXP010000003.1:9946436-9958701 GCA_027576715.1 Erythroxylum flavicans | reverse complement strand
TTTAATAAAATAAAATAATTTTTATTAATAAATATTATATAAGAGATTAAAATAAATTTATTTAATTAAAATAATTTGTTTTAAATTTTATCTGATATGTAATTATTATTAGCTATAAAAATATAACTATATTAATATTAAGAACTAAACAGGTTTAAAACTACGACAAAAAAATAAAAGAGAAACCAAAATGTTCCTTAAATAGTTGCAAACATTTTTTTCTTTACAGCTGTTTATTTGTTTCCAACTATTTTAATGTTGACCTGTAGAAGAAACAAGAAATGGATCCTTGTCGCCTTCTCAATTCATCCCAAGTTAAAATATGATTGGAACAGGAAAGCAGCTACCATGTGAAGGAAACTTAAAGATTGAAACTATTCTTGCTTTCCTAGGCGTTTCAGATTCCTCCAAGAATATGGCACCACTAAGAAATAATACGTCTTATTGCTTACTAGTCCCTACACATCTAGCAAAAAAAGGTGACCTGAAGTAGACACTTCAACCAGTGAGAAGAGCAATCCTACAACAGGGCATTGGAGGATAAATAAACATTTCCTCCAAGTCCTTGAAGGCTACAAAACTATAAATAATGCTTAATATATGTATTCCCGCTTGCTCTAATAGGGTTAAAGACTTGCCTGGAAGTGGTCCCATCATCTGGGATAGACATGAGGCCCTTTATACCTCCACAGCGGCTATGGCCAATGACCACAATGTTCTCTACCTGAGTTCAAATCCATGAGAATAGTGAAGTATTGGCATCAAGTCCACTTCAGATAATATAACAATTTATCAACTTAATATTTACCAGAATAGATTGGGATGAGAAACAAGGTCTAGTTGTTGACTAGTAGTTCGTGAAGTTGGATAACAATATGATTTCATCTTACCAAACTACTGGACCGAGTTAGGTGTTACAAAACGAGTTGAAACGGGCATATAAGCAATTTGAGGTGGTTTTGAGTCATTTCAGCCACTACGGACAAAAGCGTGTAAGGCGTGAACGAAGATTAGACGCACTTCGTCCTCCGTTACTGAACATGGAGGTGCCACTACATTTCTAAGAATAAATCTAATGTAGCTATGCTGTTAGACGTGACAAAAGTAAACGTCACAAAGAAGGGCTAAAAGATAAGTACCTTAAGATGCAAGACCGCATATTCAACGGCTGCCCCCACACCGGAGTACTTTGTCTGAAAGGGGGAAAAAAATCAAGCAGATAAGTCTTCATCAATATGTGTAGCCAAGTCGTGTAAATGTCCCACTAACATTATTTATTAAACAGCTGACGTTTCAGAATCTTAATCTCAGCTCCAAAACTTCCAACGACAAGGATCAGAAGGAAAGTATATGCTACCGTTGGATTTACCCAAAAGAGCAGTGCATGATTGCAGGCGATAAGTTACATATCAAGTGGCTAATTGGGTATGTACAATTGTAAAAACCTGATCATAAGGTGGGACCATGTTGGCAATGTTTCGGACCATAAAGGCCTCTCCTGGTTGGAAATTGAGAATATGAGAAGGGCATACTCGAGAATCTGAGCAGGCGAATACCAAAAACTGCACAGAAAAAACCAGCAACCTCAGTTTAATATATGATTTCCAGTCGATCCATAAACAAAAAGCAAGATGCATAATGTAAATATATTAGATTAATATGATGAAAACTCCTTTTAACTCCACCCTATGTATGTATATCTCATTGAATCTAACAGAGAAAACTAGTTGTGTAGGGTTATCAAAGACCTAGATTGACATATAAGTTTTATTAAGTGATCACACGAAAAATGGTAATAAAAATTATAATAAATATAGTAAAAAATAGATATGGTTATTTATTATATTAAAAAGTATAAAATACTATCTCAAAAGCAGATATAAAAATAATATTCATTGAATCATATTATATTAGTAATTTTTTTTTCAAACCTTACTTTTTTTTCCCAACTAACCGAGGAATAATGTTAAAAGAAAAAGTAAAAAATCAATATATTAACCTTGGGGCTCTGGCCTTTGGCAAGTTCACCGTACAAGTCCGGACCTTTCCTGAAAAGAAGAGGCATATGCCAATAGTCAGCTACACTCTTAATGGTACAAAAGCTTTTGGAACTGATGAGCCTTTCTAGTCTCAGTATGCTGGTTAATGTAAAAAGGTTGTCTTGATAAGTGATGTTAACTTTCAGATAAGCAGCAGGCCAAATGAATAACACGACAAGGGTAGTTCGGAGCATCCACTGAAATTGAAGATTCAAAACCCAACAGACATCACTCAGCATATTTTTTTGAGAAAAAACATCACAAAGCATATTACAATCGAAAGTTAAAATAAAAGACACAAAACCAAACCAAAACGTACTCGAATTTCTCAGTTTTGAAATGGACGAAACCGGACTTGATCCTCTCAACCGGGTTGAACCCCTTTGAATCGGCAGCCTTCAACTCGGCCGTTATCTGCTTGATTTTTGCGGCGGCGACGCTCCCGAGGTCAGCTTTCTCTCTGATGCCAAGAACAGAACATGAACCGGTCAGATTTAGATCATTAGAAACAAAAAGTGGGACCCACATATAACGAGAAATCGTTTCCATTTGGTGATAATAACTAACTCAAAACGCGTAATGTCTCGTCGATTGTGGAACACACATGGTAATAGATCATCCAGAGAGATTTTAAGACCAAATAAATGAGAGTGATTTGTGGGTTGCAGAAAATGAAATAAAAGGGCAACTACGATGAAGATAATTAACGGAGATGAAACTCAGGACATAGATAAATATACCTGAGAAGATTGGTGAGTCCTGCAATGGCGTCCTCGAATGACTCGTTTGCCATGTCTTTTTCTTGCTGAGAATTCTGGGAGAACACAAAACAAGGAAACCCAAGATGATTTCTATTTTCTGTGTTTGAAATATTGGTTTTAAAGAGTGAGCATGAACTGTTAATCTGGGGTCAAACATAACAGCTGAGTCTAATGATAAGTAAGGAAAGATCTCATTTTGATGGTCAGTTTGAATCACTCTCAGCAGCAGAATATGACCCATCGATGAAAACTAGCTTCTTTTTTGATGTAATGCAGAAGATCATTGGACAAATCTCATATAAACAAATAATTCAGTTCATAGGAGTGGACAGGGACACTAGAAACGTCCTTGAGAATTTGCGAAGAAAAAAGATGGAAAAGGACCAAAAGCATTAGCGCAATGGAAAAGACTAATCAAAACTGATGACTGAGTGGGTCGATCTGAATCAGGATTGTTGCAGCTACTGGAAGGAGAATAGAGCACAAACCTTTGTTTCTGTGACAGATTCTGCTTTTTATGATCTGGGTTGGAGAAAGAGAATCAAAGTGCCTGTTAGGCAAACAGTTCTTCGATCACACACCTTTTTTCGGTTGCTCACAGAACCAAGCTCTTCGCTGTACAATACTCATCTATATATACTATATATAATATTGGCATACAGCGCGGTTTATCTTTGACTTAGTAGAATAAGGTTTCTCTCTCCATGAAAGAATTAACGTGTAGATAAATCTAAAAAAGAAAAGAAACCAAAAACCGGCAATAAACTAGTAAATGAAAAATTAAAACTTGTGAGGTGAGACAGCAAAATTAACAATTCGACACCTTCCATACAAATCTAAATGGAAATGGATATTTTTAATGCCTATATGGAAATAACCTACAAATACATATCTTAAATACATAGCAAGTTTAATTTTAATTTACAAATAATTTATATATTTAAATTATTTAGTAATCCAAAGAACCAAGTTGATCCAAGTAATCATTGAATCTCTAACACTTGATTTTTCTTAAAAAAATGTAAACTCATGACAAAATATTTAAAGTTCTTCTGCATCATTTAAATACTCCCTAAAATAAGAATAAGAGATAGAATGATATATTTTATCTTTCTGGTATAATCATGTATTTAATATGTTATGAAAGACTAATGATAGTACTTAAACACGAAACATTTTTTCAACTTGAATTACATTTTCACTTGATTTGACTCTTGGGATATATGTATCAGTATATACAAAATAGTATACACATATTGTAAAAATGGAAGCGAGACAGCTAGGATCGGTGAAAGTTTAAGGATGAGAGTGGTTTGATGTGACTATTGATCACACGATAAATGGCTCGTTCAGAAAAGTGGGGCAGATTGTAGGGAACGTTGTGACTTGTGAGTGGCCAGCGGAACTTTGGGAGGATAAAACTCAACAAGGGCGACTGTGTGATCGAAGCGGACGCGTGAATGGTGATGGCAAAGGGGAAGGAGAGGCCAATGTGAAATAACATGAGCATGCGATACAATGACGTTTCATAGAAATGACCTTATCCCCATTAAGTATATTCTTATCCAGAGTTGGTATCGCACGACTCGATGATTTGACTCCGAGGACATGCAGCATGAGCACGGCTCAAAGTTGTGAGGGGGTGGCTTCGGTGAGTCCTTAAAAACAGCATTGCTTTCAATAATTTTTAAAAAAAATAATATTATTCTTTATAAGTTGCTAATTTTTAATTTTTTAGATTAATTTTGAATTTATTTTTTAGATTCGCCAATTCAAAATTTGATGATCAATCTTAACTTAATCCAAAATTGAAGTTCGATTGAATTAACTTAATTTATTAATTTTGAGTTAAATTAAATCAGATCAAGTAAAAGTAAATAAAAATGGTTCGATAAATAGAACACATAACGGACTACTAATTAACTAACGCTGAAGCAAAATGAGATATTCTTTGATGATTAAACTCAGTTACGACCTGCACTGAGTAGAATGACCCCAGCAAACTACTGTCAACTAAAGTGACACCTTGTGTGCCCATAGACCAGAAGCACGCAGGAAAATTTGCAGGCCTCAGGAATGAACAACTCATAAAATAATTAGACTTTAATGAGAAGAACCAGTCTTGTTTTCCTAGCTCATTTCTGAATCGGTTAAGCTTGAAGGTCAAGATCATATGTCAAGGCTGTGTCCCACTCGGACTGTGCACGTTTTTGTAATTTATTACCCGTTCTTAAGCATGTGGAATGAGGTATAATGGAAAAGCTTGAATATGCAGATAGTAATTTCATGTGGGTGAGCACAAATTGCTGGAAAATGACGGGAGAAAGATTTGAATATGGAAGTAAAATTATTATTCGTTGTTTTTTAACTCTAAATGCATTAGGGTCAAAGCATTGCTGCAGTGTAGTAGAGATGCAACTGCTATATACTGTCCCATAAACAGAAGTGAAAATAAAAAAATAAAGAACACAAGAATTTATAAGAAAAAGTCTGACCAAAACTCCTACAACCTTACACAACTCTTAACAAGGCATTTATAAAGTTGAATGTTAGCATTCTAATTAAAGTAAAATTGATTATGCAGAATCCTAAAGTCATTGATATTCTATTTCACATAAACTTAAGGTCACACTCCAAAAGCTTCAAGCTATACGAGCATTTATCAAGTTCAATTTATATATAAATTTATATGGAGTAATAACTTTATCAGATGTCAGTTACATCCTCTGAAGTATACAATTTTTTCAAGCTATGTGAGCATTTATCAAGTTTAATTTATATATAAACTTATGTGGAATAATACTTTATCAAATGTCAATTATATCATCCGAAGTATAAAATTTTTTCAAAAAATTTGACCAGATCTAGATCCTCCATCCATCTAGCTTTCACCTGACTTTTTCTAGTACCCTAAAAGATATTTTTATCCCTATCACTGATGGTTAGAGTATACTTAACCAAGTCTCACCATCCATATCTCTTCGCCTTCTTGATAGTCCTTCTCGCTCTGTCCTTGGCTAAATTGTACTGATGCTTTCTTCTTGACAATGTTTTATCTCATGAACTAGAATTTGTAGCCCCTTAGCATCTATTCCAGACTATTCTAGTACCACCTTTAAACCAGTATTACTCATTATTAAACTTGATAGACCTTTTCATATGTTTGTCCCAACATATATCAAGTTGTTTATCATCACCAAAAAAACTTATACCTTTGTATATCAAAAGTATTTATAGAAATCAGATTCTTTCAAAACTCAAGAACATACCAAACATCCAGTCTTCTAACAATTCCATTGTGCATCTGGATCTGCACTGAACCACTACTTTAAATAACATACTCTCCATCATCACCCAATCTAACAATACCATTCTATTATTTAAAACAAAAAACCAAACCAGTCCTTATTGGAAGTTATATGATAAGCAATGCCAATGTCTATCGCCCATCGACTTACAGGATCAAAATTATTCAATAGTAAAATACCATTGCGTCTTCTATCCTCTTCATTATAACTCTCTTATATTATAACAATACTTGCTTTTCCATTTGTTTCTCTTTTCATATGTTCATTCTTCAGCTGTGGACAATCTCTCTTAAAGTTCCCTTTAACTTTATAGTTAAAATATTGAACAACTTTAGCTTTCGATCTGGATTGTGACTTACTTATGTTTTTAGACTCCCTTTCTTTATGCCTTCCTCTACTGACAACTAGATCTACATAGGATACATATTCATATATGCCAGAGATATTTAATTTTCTTCAATTCTCTGGGCTATCGAGCCTCTTTCACATCATTGACAAAATTAGTCTCTCTACTATACGACATGATATCAACAAAATTTTCATATAAATAAGGCAAGAAATACAAAAGGATTATTGCTTAATCCCTATCCTCAATTTTAACCCCAACACCTTGTAGATCCAAAATGATTATAGATAAAAAATGATCCATTAAAATTATCAGTATGATCTTTCTCCTGTGTACTTTCTAACATCCTCAAGATATACAGCCGCTGCTTTTGATATAAACAATTTTTAAGTGATCTCTTTTGAAACTTACTTTTAAGTTATTTCAATAACAAAATAGCACTAGTTTCATCAATTACTTCTCTCACGACCTCGTCTCTTAGACTTATTAGCATTATCCTGTGTGTCCTTAATAAAATCTCTTCCTTATCTTACAACCCAAAATTCTTCAATAATTTTTCTTATTCCTCTATCATTGCTTCAAGTCCTTGTTAATTGAACAAAAACCACTCTCATCTTCAACTTTCCTAAAGTTTCATTCGATTAATTGAACTTCTTAATATTGAACTCATGTAGAGACATCTTGACAACAAACCTTAACTATGATACCAATTAGGCAAGGAAACATATTGTTCTATTACTATGAGAAAGATGATACAAGGAAAAGTATGACTAAAATTCCCACAACCTTACACAACTCTTAACAAAGTATTTATAGAATTATATGTAGAAGTCTAATTAAAGTGAAACTTTATTACTACATAATCCCAAAGTCATTGATATTCTATTTCACTAAAACTTAAGGTCATTCATGAGCCTTTATTTTATCATAATCCTAAAGTCATTAAAACTCTATTTCATTATAATCCTAAGGTAACCGAAATTTTATTTCCCTAGAATTCAAGACATATCTCACAACTCTCCACCTTAATTGGAATTCTATTTCACTATAATTTAAGGCATATCTTACAATTCCCTACCTTGACTTGAAATCTCCAACGCTCCAACCAACAATTATTCCCTACCACATAAGTCCCCAAAAGCTTCAAGCTATACAAGCATTCGTCAAGTTCAATCCAAAAATAAACTTCTCAACAAAGTAACAACTTAATTTATCAATTATCATTTGCTTCCTCTGAAATATGAATTTTTTAAGGATATATTAAGGAAATATTACTCAGAATCAAAGACTATTAGAATAACAGATTGCTATCTCTAAGCTATTATCATTGAGTCTTGGTGCTTTTGTTTATAAAAACTGAACTAATTCTAAAGAACCTTCCTATTTTTTTTAGTGTTAAACTGAAAATGGTTTTGTTCCATATAGTCCAACAGAATACAGAGAGACGTTACCGAGAATTTCCTTGCACAACAGAACAACATGCACTTTCCAAATTTGGCAGCCATGGTTGTGTTTAGACCCTTCTATTTCCTGTCACACCTGCCGCATGAAGAGTCAGCCACTGCCAATGGTGACATATGCAGAAAGGAGTGGAATAGTTTGCTATAATGGAAGAGAGTAAGCCATTTAAAATTAAAGGGTCTTAAATGACAATTCAACCGAGCTCAAGTTATTCCTGGCATTAAACAAAATTCTAAGAACATGGCTCTTACAAGTGCTCGGGGGGCGAGAGCTCGACGTGCAAGACTAAAGCAGGCGAGATTGTCAACTTCATAATTGGAAAGATAAGTGAGAGCCTAATGACCCTGAAGAAGTTGGGGCCAATGACATGGCTTTTGGAGTGCAAGTATGGACACAGAGGCAACTTGGAAACAATAGGTTATCATGAGGTAGCTTTCCTATAAACAGGAACAGATAAGGTTAAAGGTGAGCCAGAAATGTGGATTCACCGCAAGCGGACAATTTTTTTAAAGAAATTTTGGAGCTTAACCAGAGAGCATAGCTCCAACCAAGATACATGAAGTGAAAGGTGAGGTGCCAATTGCATCTATTCTGTTGTAGATGAGAATCCCATGTTGGACTTTCTTAATCTTGACAAGTCTCTTATCCAGCAAATTCCCTATGCTTATCATTTTTCTCGCCAATATTCTGACCTGATGGAAACAATTCAATTATTCAAACAGCATCATCTTTTAACCTTTAGAATTAGAACTTCTTTACTAATTGTAATCCTACTAGTTATTTTTATAAATAATTACATCTAGTTATTTATTCAATTCCATACATTTCAAAACTGTTTGTAAATATAGTTACAAATTTTAGAGTTTTAATAACATCCAAAACTGAGGAGCTGGGTCAACTTTCTTGTGTTTGTAAATTATTAAATCTTATATAATATTTACTAACAAATTATTAATAAAATTATTTATTTTATAATATATTCTAAATATACTTTAATTATTAAGTCATATTTTATTTTAAATTTATATATGTTGAAGATATTTTAAATTTATTTGTATTTATTAATAATTATTTAATTTAATTATAAAAATTAAATAAATTTAGTAAGTAAAATTAAATTATTCATAATTCTTGTTAATAATTAGTTTTAGTTAATTAAATATATAATATTATATTAAATTATTCATAATTATTATTAAAAAATAATATATTAAATAATTAAGTAATATATATTTAGTTGATAGTAAATTAGTTTATGAAATAAAACATAAACAAAAAGCAAAAACAATTTTTTATTGATTTTCATAATTTTTTAAAATCGGAAAAAATCAAAACAAAAAACTCAAATATAGGGATGACAATGAGTCAGCCCAGGTTTGAGCCCGAACCCGAACCTGACCAGATCAGAGGCAACTTGAACCCAGCTTGACCTAGTCAATTTTTCTTTCCATTTAAAATGCCAAAGCAAAATCGTTTTGCATATAAAGTTCAACCTCGGGTTGGGCTAGGCTTGAAAACTCGAGGCTTATTTTTTTGAAAAATTGGGCTCACCTAAATTAGCCTATTAACTTTAAGTCAGGCCAGGTTTAGAACTAATTGTCATTCCTAATTAAACGTACAAGCTTTTTTATTAAATTTGAAAACAAAAACAAAATTTCAAAAATAAAAGTAAAACAAACAAATTTAATGTAGCTCTCCTCCCAAAATCAAAAGGTCAGGTCATTATGCCTACGTCGATAAGTTATGTACATTAAACTAGACAGTGTTTGGTCCTTCATTCTTAAGTGTCAAATGTCAAAGTGTTACAAAGCACATCCACAATTATTACTTTTCAATTATAGGATGTAAATCCAATATATGAAATCCTTGGTTTGAACCAGGCTCACTCGATTTTGAGGTATCTCATATTTCTTTTTGAGTTGATAAATCCTATTTCATGGTTTTTAAATGTGATCTTTAGCAACAAAATTATAGTGAATTAAAAATTGAATTAGACTTGTTGGTTTAATTGAATTACTCGAGAACTGATTAGTTAGCCAATTCGATTATTAGTAACAACTTCTAAAACTCAAAATAGGCCAATTAAAATGCAAATTACCCAAAATTTTAAATTAATATTAAAACCGTAAAAGAATTATTTTTAGTCTCTTTCTTCGATTAAACTTCTATAACTTTTTAAATCTAATTTCAATTGGTTTTTCTCTAATATTTTCAATTTTTTTCAAACAACTTTTACTTTTAAAGGTTTCCTTCTTTAATCAAATTTCTACATTTTAATCAATTCTTTTCAATCACTTATTTAATTAGTTTTATCCAATAATTTCGGTTTAGTGGATTTGTTCTTTTTATAATCATTTTATTACTTATTGATTCCATAATTTTGCCTTTAGTAACTTTTGAATAGGTATGGGAAGGGTTTTGCACTTTTAGCAACTAAAACTTCTTCATTGAGATGTATATGATTGCTGACTGAAGAAAGCAAGAATTTTTTTATACGTTTAAAGAATGAGGAGTTGCAAGTATTTCAATTGAAGTTTTAGACAGTTTTTAAAGGTTATTGACCTTGCCTTTTAACTTACTCATCTTGTTGTTATATCGTATATCTAGTTATGGACTTTCTTTGTTTAAACTGTCTCTTATTACGTTTTTCTTTTCTTAAAATTTAGCTTGCTTAATCTTAATTAGGTTGGTATTTTCAGTTCTATGTTTACCCATATACAAGTGTTCTCTTTTGTACAATATATTAATTTATATATTCATTTTGTTTCATTCAAAAGAATCAAAAGAACTGTGATGTCTCATCTTTTGCATTCTACCATACTCTTTGTTACTAAGATTTTCCTAGACACCAAGCTTATACCAAGTCGCGCTTACTCCTTTGCCCAACAATTTCACTTATATCCATTTAAGTGAGACTCAATCTAACAAAACCTTGTTTTTGAATACCTCACAACCCCTGTAGTGTTTAACTCTCATACTCAAGTAAGAATACTACAAAAGTATTAAATAATCATAGGCAACAATAAACACATTAGAGTTACAGTAAAAATTAACCTTTATTACTTTCCTAAAATTATACAAAAGAATGTTCTCTCTCAATGTGTTCCTCTCCCATCTATCTTTATTCCCAAGAGTAAGACTCAAATAAGCTATTTATAGGCACCTCTAACTTTACAATTCAGAATCCTAATTGAATTGAACTAACTAGATCAGCTTTATCCTTATTAGATTACATCACACTAACCAATTGGATGACACCATTATCCAAATATGACTTTATCTGGTAAGATTTAGCTACATCACAACTAACAAGATAAGAGATTATATTTAATTAAGAAAGATACATTTACATCTATGAAGAACTCTACTATCTTTAGATGATCTTCCCACATGGTCTTTATCTTTTAAAGCTGATGTGTATCTATTGTTATCTTATCAGCCACATCATCTAACATCTTCTCTTGATCTCTATCCATTTATGATGAGTCATCTAAGTCCAAAGCCTTTCATAACACACTGTTTTTGTCCAATATTTACCTATGTCTAGTCTATTAGTCATCATCCATTTATTTAAGCACACATTAAGCCTATAAAACTCTGATATGTCTCCCTTATGCATGTGATCAACCCAAGGTCTATCTCAAACTATCTTTTAGTCTCACATTTAAATCCTACATCTTGCTGAAGATTTCTGCCAATGTGCACCAATGCATGCCAACTCATCGACAATTCCCGTTTTCCTTACCTACTCATGACTCTTTGTCTTTTTATATCGTCCAGAGTGTAAAACATTGGCCAAAGCTTGTCAATATTTATACGATTTTGCAATTTAGATTCAGGGATCTAACACTCTTCCACTCTAATTTTTCTCACTAGATCACTATTATTCGATTTCCACTAATAACCTTGATGTAAAGAAAACTTGTGAGAGTCTAACAAATAAAACTTTAGAGAAGGCAATATTAAGAACAGGAAATGATTTAGGATATTAGCTGAAATTAGATACAACCTTGTTTTTCTTATACATCTATTTTTTTAATCCTTTTCGACCTTTATAGTCTTTGAATCCTTTTTCTCTACTATAACAATTCTCCCTAGCCCTTAAGATGTGTATCGAGGACCCCTTATGTTAGACCTCGTTTCTGATGCCCAACTATCCGAAATATTAAAAGACGTGAACGTATTATCCTGTAAGGTTATTTCTATGGGATCTCTTAATTCAATATTCACTTCATTTGGTGATCGGATGATGGAGTTATGGCTAAACGAGTCAAACCTGGTTATGTCCTCAATCATATTGTACCTATCTTGGGACAATTGACATAACTTTCACTAGAGAGATCAAATTAA
>JANZXP010000003.1:9919754-9937246 GCA_027576715.1 Erythroxylum flavicans | reverse complement strand
ATTTAGTTTGTATTACAGATATTATTATTTACAATGTAACGTTTTTATTATCAATTAAGATATTTTAATTTTTAATCGTTAATCAAAATTTCTATTTAATTATTTCTATCAAATTAAATATATATTACAAATATTTAATTATTAAAATTTTCCTACGGTTATAATTTAAATATAATAAAAATATATATTTAAAAAATAAATCAAATAATTTACTGACAGAAAAATCCATAATTTCTGTCGGTAACGGCCAATAAAACACCGACGGAAACCACCATACCGTCAGTAAAATTACCGACTGAATTAAAACATTCCGATGCTAAATTTACATACAGTTTAGGAACTTACTGTAGGTAAATTTAGCGTTGGAAAATTATAGCCCATCGGTAACTTACGGACGGAAAAAGTGTGACGGTCGGTAACTTTTTCGTTGAAATTACCGACGGTAATTTCTTTCCATCGGTAAACTTACCAATAGAAAATTTCTGTTCCGTCGGTAAGATTAGCTACGGCCGAATCTACGACATTTTTGTCTGTCAGTAAATTCCGTCGGTAATGTTTAATACCGACGGAATATTTTTCTTTTCCGTTGGTATTTTCCGTCGCTAACTCACTATTTTCTTGTAGTGTAAGACAACAACATTTTGGTAACATCATTGCCCATTTCCTTTCCTTTGTCTCCTAGTAATTGTTGCTTTCTTTAAGTGGATGAGTGTGAATTGGAAGTTGTACACCTATGCTTCTATGTATGTACATATTACCTGATTTAGACTAGTTAATCACTGGGATGCAAGTCATGAGATAAGTTAGATATTTTAGGATCTTGTTGCTATTAATGTATTACAAGAAGCAAAAAGGGTGATTGATGCCCTTCATAATAAGTATGTTGGTGCTACTCTAGCTTGATGTGCTGATAACAAATCACGAATGAAGAAGACCAAGGTAAACAAATAATATTTTCATAGCACATAAATGTGTTATCCATTTTAAAACTTTTATATTTTTACAGTCTAAGTCATGATAACGATATCTTTACCTTCTTGATTTCAACTATGTAATTAGCATGTAATCACATGCTTTTTACAAAGATGAAGCAAGCAAGAAAGAAGAGAAAAATATTTGGCTCACAAATGGTGGTAATGTACCACATGGCATAATATGGACTAGAAATAATAGCTACCATGGCCAAGTTTTTTCTTATCTTCTCGTTTGGTAATATAAAATTTGAGCCCTTTTCCCTAAGATACATTGTGATGCATGGAATATGTCCTTTCCATATTAGAAAAATTGCTAGCTTAATAGGGTTTGACAAGATGGTAAATTTGTCATACTCTTTTAGCATGAACTATTTGATGAGATACAGGAGGAATCAACCTAATCTTCATATTTCAAATGTAAAACCTTCATCTGTAATTTTAAGAGGAGTTTAGTGTTCTCCATTGCACTTTAAAACCTAGGGATTAGGGAGTTTGTGATGTTGAATACAATTTTTATTGTTTATTTCCTAGAATTAGATGATAATGAAAGATATGTCTCATATTTAGCCGATGAATAACTTTATCATGTGTTCATTTTTGTGGTTGAATATGAAAATCTAGTCTCAATGGAGATTCTAGGATGGGTGCCTACCATTAATGTTATATATAAAGGTTTATAGTTGTCAGTTGTAACAAAAAATTACTTAACAAGTTTTGTTTCCCATATGCAGATGTTTAGATTTCTTTTATATGTTTCTGAATATGTTACAAAGAAAGATGGAAGTACTTTGTACATACCAAAGGTTTGACTTATACATAAGTTATTTATTTGATGGCTTTATTAGTAGCTTTCATAACTTGAACTATGTTGTAGGATTAGGAGTAATGCAATAGCACTTGTGTTAAATGGTCTTAAATGCGAAGTTCAATCTCTAATTTTGTTACTTGATGCTTGAAATAATTATAGAAAGTATGATGTTGCATTTGGTAAATGCATGACAGAGGTCAAGTGTTTGTAAGGTGAACCTTTGAAGATAATGGTGGAAGGCCAAAATATGTTGGTGTAATTGAAAGGTGGTCAAATAAGAAATCTCATCTTCCCAACACAAAATGTGCCTCCAACATCAACCTATTTCTAATCATGGGAGGAACTTAAGGCCTTATTTTTTACTAGACGTTTTTGCAGGTGGAAGATTTACCTGCATATTTGGATGTAACATAAAACGCCGCATGTTCAACCTCGAAAGAGTTGTTTGAGGATGTTGTGAGGAGCTTGATAAAGAGGTGATCATGCTATTTTTTGCAATTCTACTTAACGATCAACAACACAAAAAACTAAATGCTGAAAAATATTTATTATCGTAGACTTGGTACAAACCTTATATTATTCCTATATAGTTTTCCAGTTGAGTTTTTTGCTATTTCTGTTTTCACTTTCAGATTAATTCTTTAGATTTTCAGATTTGTGTCTACTTATTATCTTGATCTTTAGTATCTTTGGAGTTCAATCTCCTTTCACTAGACAGGCTAAATAGTTCTATGTTAAAAGTGTATTATACCTGCCTACAAATTTTGGTTTCTTAGTATGTTCTGTGTTAGGTAAGTGATAGGATTGAATTATCTTATATTTTCTTATGTATTGCAACGTCTTTTCAATCCTATTGTTGTGTTTAAATACTTAATTTCTATTCATTTTATGTTTACACATAGATTAAAGGATTGAACACAAATATATAAAAAAAGGAAGAAGAATCACTCACTCACGACATCTTGCAAAATATATGCAAAAGGGAAGAAGAATCACTCACTCACGACATCCATGCAAGATAGTGATTTAATTGGCAACATATTTAATGGATAAGAAATGACAACGCATGCAGCAGCTGGAAGAACGGAGAGTAAAATGTAGAGTGTAAGGAGTAGAAACAAGGACCAAAATGCTATCTGCTGGCAGATAAAATGCAGCTCACGGGCACGTTGAATGTAGCGCATAAGGTGGATAAAAGAAGCAGCAATACGGCAACTTATATGGAGGAAACGACGACGTACAACCAAGGAAGAAGAATAAAACGCAACAGGGCAGGAGATAAAATCCAAAGAAGCAGCAAAGGTTTTAAGGAGACGTGTACAGTAGCTTGGACCATAATGTTTATTCGTCGCATCATAGAAGAGTGGAGTGAACAGTACCAGTGGACTAAGAAATAAATGGGTTTATTTGTCACATCAGAAGAACAAGAGCAGCAGAAACGTGTGCGACAACGTTTCATGCAAACGTTCATTCAATTAACGCAACACGCAACCATGTTCCACAACAAGACGATGACACACAGTCCAAAGGAAAAAAAACGCAGACATACAACGACACAGAAAAACGACAGCGCAGAAGGACAGCAGAGGAACTAAACACAGTCGTTTTTAAGACTTTGGATGCGTTTTAAATGAAAACGCATCAAAGCAACAGGGATTTAAAACATGAAAAGTGATATGGACCAAGCATTAATTCGTCAAATCAAGAATAGAACAGGAGGCACAGTAGCGTGGGATAGGGCAGAAGCAGAGACCAAAGAAGCAACACACCAGTTGGGAGACAAAGAGCAGAAAACAACAGTATAGTGATATCAAAACGCCAGCAGAAGAAGACAACAAGTTAGGCCAATATGCAAGCAACGTGTGTGTTTCATGCACTCACACACATTGAACAGAAACGACAAAACAACGGCTAGAGGCATAAAACAAACGCATGCAGCAGGTGGATCAAGGGGCACCAAAACGTAACAACATTAACCAGCATAAAACGCAATCGCACAACAGCAAAGGAGAGGTGGGTTTAAAAGAGATGAACAGTAAAGTGGACAAAAGAGGAATTGAAAAAAAGAGAGCACAATAGCGGTAGCGGGGAGAAGGAAAAAGAAGAGAGAACAGGGAGAGTTGAAGGCATAAGAAAAGACCAAGAGAGAGATATACGAGTTTAAAGACAAATCAAGAGAAGCTCTCCATTGGTGGTCAAGAATTGTAGCTATTATACAACAAGGCTTGGGAGAGCCTTGAGAGGTGACGGCTTCAACTTGGAGACGCTTGACTTGGAGTTTGGAGCCTTCCTTGCTTTCGAGGAGATGCAGCACGTCCATAGCCACATTTTTGGATTTAATTTCAATTATTGCGCTGTTGATCCACCACCTTTTGCTTGTTGTTGGCGATAGCTTTAGTTTTTTGACCGAATGCTTGCATTTCCTTTATCATATCCGAATGCTTTTTGTTAATGCTTTTTGTTTATTTGTCTTGGTCGAATGCTTTAATTTGCAGCTCATTAGTTTAATGCTTAGTTTAATTCTTTCTTTAGTTTAATGTTTTTTAATTGTTTGAACTTGGAATTTTGATTAACAAATGGCTTTGGTTTAATTTTCCAACACTGTTTTAATTTAATTATGTTTATATTTGTTTAGTCTTTGTTTTGGTTAATTTAATTATGTATGACTAGTTGCTTAAAGGCTTGAAGGTGGAGGATGGATTAAGGATAAAAATTGTGAGAATTTGAATTTGGTTTTGCTTAGTTTGGTGTTTCTAGACCTAGGTTGGTTTGGGACTTTATGTAAAATGCCATGGATTATGTGTTATCCTTAGGATTGATTACCCTTTAGGTAATTCCCAAATCCTAAAACTAAGAATGAGCATGTGATACGTAATAGTCCATAACGATTCCCAAAAAGTAGCAATAGGTTAGTTGGATTTGTTAGGATGTTTAATCAACTAATCTAAGATCTCATACCTTTAGGTCCCATTTTTTTCAGTGGCCTAAGTTAGTCATTCCTTAGTACTTAAAGCTTCTCCACTATTAAATCTAGAGAGCTTGTTCTAAGTTATAGATGGAGATGGAGATATTTTAAGAATTTGTTAGATTTACCTAAGTTAAAGGAACTGAGGGTTTGAGAACTTGTTCAAACCCTATAGGCTAACACCATAGCCAGAACACCATTTATCTAGATTCGAGGATCAATAAACATTCCTGAATCCTGATGATATATTTAGCCCATTTCTTTATTATTGTTAGTAGTCTTTTCATGTTTTGTTATGTGTTTGTTAAATCTTAGTTTCTTCAGCTTTCATCATTATAGGGGTTTTGTTTTTCCTTTGCTTTACAACATTAGAGATATCAGTTCATCTTAGCTCCTTGAGGATTCGACCCTAACTCACCCTAGCTATGTAGTTAGGTTAGTTAGTTATTTTATTATTTAGCAGCTTATGACGAGCCTCATCAAAATTTTGAAACTGTTGTCGGGGAGTTGGCGTGTGATAATTGTTGTTTCTTGTGTTTTTTTTATTTTTTGTTTTTGTTGATCGTTTTCATTCTTTCATCAGTTTGCAAGTCCCACAGTTCCTCAAAACACATTCGTTTGTGTAAATTTGCTAAGGAAAATAGAGGATCGTTAGTTTCTCCACTTAACCCTTTATCTTTTTCTCCTATTGTAGGCTTGTCAGAAAGAGAGAGGAATCCCTACGCATCTTTCAGAGAGTGGTCGTTCCTTATCCTTTGAAGAAGATGTTGATGAGAGTTCAGACAAAACTGAGGAGATTATGGAACCTCATCATCACACTTTAAAAGAGCTTGCAGGTCCTTCTTTCAACCCTAATATGCTTTGTATTAATTATTCGGATAATAAGTTGGAAGTTGAAATTAAACCTATACCGATACGTGTATTACCTACTTTTACAGGTTTTTGTGACACTAGCTCACTGGGATCAAACTACATCACCGATCCCAACAAGTTCCTAAAGGAGTTCCACATTGCATGCTCAGGAATGAAACCACTAGGAGTCTCAGAGGAGCATCTCAAGCTAAAAGCATTTCCCTTTGCCTTAGCAAATGTAGCCAAGAAGTGGTTGTTTAACTTGCCCACCAACTAGATGAACACATGGAGCAAATGCAGCAGGCTTTTCTAGAGAAGTACTTCCTTGCCTCAAGAGATGCTAACATCAGGAAGGAGATCTGTGGCATTCGACAAGACACAGGGGAGTCTTTGCATGAGTATTGGGAGCATATTAAGAAGCTCTGCAATAGTTGTCCAAATCATCTAATAAGTGATTAGTTATTAATTCAATATTTATATAAAGGGTTACTTCTTTTAGATAGGAATATGATAGACGTTACGAATGGTGGAGCGTTGGTGAACAGGATACTAGATGATGCTAGGAACTTGATAGCAACAATGGCAGTGAACTCTCAGTATTAGGGTAATCGCAGTAATGCTTCCTCCTCGACAAAGCAGGTTAAGGAGGTCCACATCTCCAAGTTGGAGTAGCAAGTTGCAATTTTGACTTCCTTAGTGCAGCAAGCAGTGATAGGAAGGGGGCCTACCAAGGTAACTGGTATTTGTACATTAGCTGACCATCTTACAGATGCATACCCTTCCTGGCAGGATGAACAACACGTCAACTCAATTGGGTGGTTTCTAGGACAATAGAGGAGATATGACCTTTTTCTCACACTTACAATCCAAGGTGGAAGGATCATCCCAACTTCAAGTATGGGAACCCACAGCAAAGAAGCACTTCTAATGCACGTAAACCCAATTATCAGCAGCAACAATAAGGATTCCTTGCATCACTAGGTTTTCATCAAATTCAACCACAGTTTCAGCCAAGGCTACCGCCTCCACAACCACCACAAAAACAACAAGCTAGAGGTATGTCCTTAGAGGAAATTGTTAAGAGCTTAGCTTCTAACACTCTTTAATTTCAGCAGGAAGCGAGGAGGGGTTTAAAGAATTTTAAAAATTAGGTCAGTCAATTAGCTGATGCTGTGGGGAAGCTATAGGCCCAAAGTTCCATAAGGTTACCTAGTCAACCTGAAAGGAACCCAAGAGAAGACGCTTACGCCATTACCATTAGAAGTGCAAGGAGGTACAAGGACCAATAAAAGGGAAGGAGAAAGAAGAAGAGGAAGAAACTAAGCTAACAAAGAAGAAGGAAGATCACCATCCTCAGGTAAGTACTTCACACCCTATTGTTAATGATTCACCTCCTGTTCCATTTTCAAGCTTGGAGGTCTTTCGCAAAGTGGAAGTTAATATCCTTCTTTTGGAAGCAATTAAGCAAGTTCTACGATATGTTAAAATTTTGAAGGAGCTGTGCACCAATAAACGGAAGCTAAAGGGAGATAAGAAGATCAGTGTGGGGGGCAATGTGTTAGTAGTCTTACAGAGGAAGGTACCCCCAAAGTGTAAGGATTTAGGTATTTTTACCATTCCTTGTAAGATTAGTAACATGAGGAATGAGAAATGTATGTTTGATTTAGGAGCTTTGGTCAATGTTATGCCTTTATCTATTTTTAGGGCTCTTAATCTTGGTTAATTAAAGGATACTCGTGTTATCATTCAATTGGCTGATAGATCTAACACATACCCTGAGGGTGTTATTAAGGATGTTTTGGTACAGGTTAACGAGCTTGTTTTCACAGCAGATTTTCATGTGTTAAATATGCAGGATGAAGGCTCTTCGAGCCCTTCGACAATTTTGTTAGGCAGGCCATTTTTGAAGACATCTTGAACAAAAACTAATGTACACAACAAGTTGTTGACGATAGAATTCAATGGTGAGGTCATTCGTTTCAATATCTTTGATGTCATAAGCTATCCATCAGATTGTGAGTCGGTGGCCAAGGTAGATATTCTTGACTCTTTGGAGGAGCATTGGTCTCTTCTTTTTATAGGTGACCCTTTGGAGGTAGCCTTGCCTACCCTGCTGGAGCAAAAGATGTATGGTTATTGGCAAAGCAAGTTCGAGTTTGGAGAGGATCTAAAGGAAGCAATTTGGGCACTTGAGACAAGTCCTTTTGGCAGATATGCCCATCACTTTATAAAATTGCCAATTAGTACTAATCAGCTGTTAACTTCTATTGTGCATGCACCAGAAGTCGAGTTGAAGCCCTTACCAACTCACCTCAAGTATGCTTATCTGGGCACTAACAACACACTTCTAGTTATCATAGAAATTGATCTTACAAAGGAGGAAGAAGAAAAGCTCATTAGTGTATTGCGAGAGTATAAGATAAAATTGGGATGGACAGTTATGGATATTAAAGGTATTAGTCCTTCTTTATGCATGCACAGGATTCTTCTCGAGGAAGGAGCTACCCTAGTCTATCAAGTGAAAAGACATCTCAACTCACCAATGATGGAGGTGGTGAAGAAGGAAGTGATGAAGTTGCTGGATGTGGGTGTCATATACCCCATCTATGACAACAAGTGGGTAGGCATTACAGTAATGGAGAATGAGAGAGGAGAGATGGTTCTGACGCGGGTGCAGAATAGATGACGAGTTTGCATGGATTATGACAAGCTTAACTTGACGAGTAGAAAGGACCACTTTCCCCTACCCTTTATTGATTAGATGTTAAAACGTCTTGCTGTTCGTGCTTACTATTGTTTTCTTGATGGTTATTCAGGTTATATTCAAGTCCTTTGCTTACAGAAGGATACCTTTTGGATTATGCAACGCCCCCGCTACCTTTTAAAAGTGCATGGTAAGTATTTTTTCTGAGTATCTAAAGAAAATCATTGAAGTTTTCATGGATGACTTTATTATATATGGGATTCATTTGAACAATGCCTGGATTACCTCATTTTGGTACTTAAATGATGTCTTGAAACTAATTGTGTTATTAATTTTCAAAAGTGTCATTTTATGGTTCAACAAGGTATAGTTTTAAGACATTTGGTTTCTACTAAGGGTATTGAGGTTGATAGAGCCAAGATAGACCTTGTTTCTTCTTTACCTTACCCTGTTTCTATGCGGGAAGTTCGATCTTTTCTTAGCTATGTAGGATTTTATCGCAAGTTTATTAAGGACTTTTCCAAGATTGCATAACCATTGTGTATTTGCTTCAGAAGGACAAAGAGTTTGTTTTTGATAAGCAATGCAATAAGGCGTTTGATGCTCTAAAGGAGAAGTTAGTTACTGCACCTATTTTACAACCTCTAGATTGGAATCTGCCATTTGAGCTCATGTGTGACACCTCTAACCATATCACTGAAGCAGTTTTGGGCCAGAGAGTGGGGCGAATCCCTCATGCTATTTATTATGCCTTGAAGACCTTGAATGATGCCCAAGCAAATTACAACATCACAGAAAAAAGCTTATTGCAGTAGTTTTTGCTTTGGATAAGTTTAGGTCTTATTTATTGGGTACTAAGATTACTGTTTATTCTGATCATGTAACTTTGAAGTATCTACTTATGAAGAAGGAGGCAAAGCTAAGGCTTATGTATTGGATATGATACTCATACTTCAGGAGTTTGATGTGGAGCTAAAGGATAAGAGGGGCTCGGAGAACGAAGTAGCAGATCATTTGAGCCACTTAGTGAACCCTGGTGTTGAAACAGGCCATATCAATGATGATTTTCCAATGAGCAGCTACATATAGTATAGTTGACAGCTCCTTGGTACGCTAATATAGCGAATTTCTTGGTTTCTTATAAATTTCCTATAGATTTCACCAAGGCACAAAAGGAGAGGATGAAGAGCCAAGCAAAGTTTTGTGTATGGGATGATCATTACCTGTGGTGATTTTGTGCCGATCAACTAATCAAAAGGTGCATACTTGACAATGAATTTCTTTCCATTTTGACATTTTATCACTCTTATGCATGTGGAAGTCATTTTATCCCAAAGCGAACAGCTCGCAAGATTCTAGAATGTGGGTTTTATTGGCCATCTCTATTTCGAGATGCATATGATTTCTGTAGGACTTGTGACAATTTTCAGTGCACAGGTACGTTAGGTTCCCGTAGGGAAATGCCTCAAACCCCTATGTTAATTTGTGAGTTTTTTATATTTGAGGCATGGACTTTATAGGGTCCTTTTCTTACCTCATTTAGATTTCAATATATTCTACTTGTAGTTGATTACGGGTTGAAATGGGTGGAAGCAAAAGCAACGCAAACTGACGATTCTCGAGTCGTTACAGATTTTTTGAAATCCAACATTTTCTTAAGGTTTGGAGTCTCGTAAGCCATAATCAGCGACAAAGGGACTCACTTTTGCAACCAGACGATCGAGACCCTCATGAAGAAATATTAAGTGATGCATTAAGTCTCAACTGCTTATCACCCTCAAACGAGTGATTAGGCTGAGGTATCAGACCGAGAGAACAAATCCATCTTAGAGAAGATGATGAATCCCAGCAGGAAGGATTAGAGTTTGCGCCTCAACAATGCCTTATGGCTATACAGGACTGCATACAAGACTCCAATAGTAATGCCACCATTCAGGCTTGTTTTTGGGAAGTCATGTCACCTTCCAGTGGAGCTACAATATAAGGCTTATTGGGCAATCGAGAAGTGTAACATGTCGTTAGAAGTTGTTAGTGCCCACAAAGGATTACAGTTACAAGAGCTCAAAGAATTGCGACATGAAGCATTCAACAATGCCCGAATTTATGATGAAAAGACTAAGGCATTCCATGATTGCATCTCTAGGAAGACATTTATGGTAGGACAGAAAGTGCTTTTATGTCATTCACACCTCAAGCTCTTTCTAGGTAAGTATGGATAGATCCCTTTAAGATTACATAGGTATATCCCCATGGAGCAGTAGAGATTAGAAGTTACAAGACGGGGAAAGAGTTTAAAGTCAATGGACATCATCTCAAACCCTATTTTAAGGGATTTGAAATGCACAACATAAAGATAATGGAGATGGAAGCTCCAACATACATTGGTTGGTATTGTTTAACAGGGTCGAGCTTATGACCTTAAACAAGCGCTTGTTAGGAGGCACCCCAACTTTATCCTTTTATTTTAGTTCTTTTACTATTTTAGTTTCTTTTTATTTATTATTGCTTTCATTTGAGTACCTTATTTGGTTTTTTTCTATTTTGTTTTTAGGAATGCAAGACCAGAGCTATGAATTATGCTTTCAAGTCGCTGAGCCCTCTTTGATCTAGGGGAGTCCTTATGTTCTCATCCCCTTACTTATGTTTTTTTATTTCATTGATTTCAGGACATTAGGGATAATGTCCCACATAAGTGTGGGGGTGGGCAGTTTTATAATTTTTGCATTTTTTCTTTTGAACTGTGATGAATGTTGAACCATGCCATTCTTTTCATAGTAGTTAGACTAAGAATTGAGTTATGTGCTTGAATTTGAATTAGGTGGCTTGAGTGGAAAGTGAATCATATGGATTGATTGAAGTAGTTAGTTACATAAACTTAGTCAATAATTTGATACTTGAGTGATTAGGTAATGTATGAAATTTTGATGGATTTTCATATAAGCACATACGAGGTTTTAAGCCTATATGACTGCATTTCGTAGTTATTATGTTTCTTTGTTATGTGTGATGCTCCCTTAGGAAAATTACCTATAGAACTTACATTGAACCGATTTAAAACTACGAGATGCATGCTTTATGGAAATGATTAAGGCCTTTTTTGTTTTAAACCCTTAGCTTAAATGACCCATCAACTCATTTTCCCCTTGCCAACCCTTTTAAGCCTTTAACCTTGTTTGTTTCTAAAGTAATCACCTTACATTGAAACCTGAAAACCCATTAGCCTTACCCTGTCACAAGTTTAATGAAGTAAAGAGTGAGCATTTGATGTATATAATTTAGGTACTTTTGTTTTGTATTCGATTCTGATATGTTTTGAGAGGCACTTCTACTCATATTTTATTGATTTATGTTGTTATTATTTCCTTATTGTTTTAGTTTTATTCAAAAAAAGAGAAAAAAAAGAAGAAAAAAAAGAGAAAAAAGAAAAAGAAAAGCATATTTGTTTTTGGCTTTATTGATTAAAGGCGTCTCTGTTTCTGCTGTTGAAGGAAATGTAGTAGCATTAGTTAGTGATGAGTTATTGTAATTCGTGGTATTTATATGTATATCTCAAAATTTGTGTTTGATTGTCCCTTCTTACTTAGCACTTTGTTAATACTTGTGAGTTATCCTTTGACCTTTTTGCCTTACCTTAACCCAAACCCCATTATAACCCTTAAAAAAGCCCTTTTTGATCTATGATAACATGTAATCTATGTGGTAGAGAATTGGTGAATTTGCAAGCCTATAGTAGTGTAGTATCTTAGAGGGAGTATTGAGTGAAACACCGACCTTAAACACTTGACTGAAATAAGTGAACATCGTGAGGAAAATCTAGCTTAGTTTTATTTTACCTTTGATCAATGGTGTCTACCTTTGACTTTGTTTATGTGAATTGATGAAAAGATTATGATATATTTAGTAGCTCGATACAACATTACAAACTTATAATGATCATATCTCCCAATCCCAACTTCCAAAATTTTCATACTTTATATCATTGGAAAACTAGAAAGATAATCTACAACTTTCATGGAGACCACTCTGTCTAATTCAGCCTAGATCAATACAGATTTGCCCTAGCAGTCAGAACACAAAAATTTTACCCTTATGAATGCTTGAAAATGCAATCTACAAACTTTGAGAGTCATGAGCAAAAACACAATGACATTTCATTATCATCAAAAGATAAGAGTTTTACAAAGCTTCAATGGGCATTTCAAGCCACAATACATCATAGTCCAAAAATACATAATTTACACAAACTAGAATTGCTCAAAATGCAGCTAAAGCCTTGTTTTACAAAAACTAACTTAAAATACAAAATAAGCATAATCCGGAGTAATGCCCTTATGCTTGATCACTCAATCTCTTGCTCATCGCCTTAAGATGGGACGAAATGGGGGTGAGCTTAAAGCTTGTGGGTAACAATTTTATAACCAATAACAAGCAAAACCATTGAAAATTTCATAATGCATCATGAAACACATATTTCCACATTCTTAATTTATCAAACACTTTATAAGTAACCCAAATCATGCATTCAATAAACTTGTCAACACATAAGCACATCAAAATAGTTTGGGAGGTCCATAAACAAAACGAGCTAACACATTCCCATGAAATGGTCCTGTGTAGTCGTAAACAGAACTAACTAACACAATCCCATATAGTGGTTTTGTGTAGTCGTAAACATAAAGGAGTCCCTGAAGGAGCTCCGTGCCACTTGCGTGCAGGCGGGAGAAGCCTTTAGGCAAAATGCACTTGACATACAGAATAGACCAGACCAAACCGACATAGCATGTATTTTATAACTTGTAAACTTGTTGCACAAAATGGCATTTTTTCTAAAAAGTGATTTCATAGACATAGTGAAAAAAATTCATTTTCGCATTCTTTTCATAAATCGTCAGCACAATATTCACATTCCAAACACATAGCACTTTCTCAAAGCATTCAAAGAGCAATAGATGCATATTTATAATAAAGTTGAAAAACATTTACTTTCTTGATTTTGAAGAAACGTTAATGGTTTATTATTCAATTATAAAAATGTAACCCACCTTGAATTTCTTGCTTAACAATTGCTCAAAGATGCCTCTCTTCTAGCTCCTCTTGGCTCTCCTCTTGATTTCCTTCAATATTGGCAAAAATCCCAATTCAATGGGAATCCAAATTGAGAACTCAAAAAGAACATTCACTAAAAATTGATTCTAGAATACTTAAACCCATGCATTTTCTAAGCTTCATGAACTAAAATCCTTCCAAAAATCCAAAGCATTAAAATTGGGCTTAACTTGAATCTTCACCAAACAAAGATATGTTGGCTCAAATGGAAGCTCTTCTCTTCCTCTTTCTTTTTCCCTTCTTGAACAACTTAAAATCACTCTTTAAAACTAAGAAAATTGGAAACCTAGTTTAACTTTCTCTTCTTTTCTTCTTCTCCCACGACAATCTCTTCCCTCTTCTCTCGCATTTTCATTTTTCACTTCATTCACTCCTTCAATTCACGTTTTTCTCCACTGTAAGAGCAAGTCTACACTTTCTTCTTCCCATTTTATCCTTAATGATTGCTAAAAGTCATCTTTGCCCTTGCTTTTATGCTTCATGATCTCTAAACTTAAGTGGCATGCCAAAAATACCCTCAATTCATTCTTAATGCATTAATTTCAGTAACTAGTGAAATAAAATTCTATTAACATTGACATAAATAATTAAACTCTAATAATAATTCTATCATGACCTCATAATTTATTTAAATCATGCTTAATAACTCCATTCATTCTAAGGCAAAAATTCAAATTCCATAGAATATCACACTCAACAAAAATATTTCGGGGACCAACATTTCTTCCCTTCTTAAAAGAATTTTGTCCTCGAAGCTCTTACTTGAGTCAACAAAGAGGTGTGGATACTTCTCCTTTATAGCATCCAAGGGCTCCCTTGTGGTCTCTTCCACAGAATGGTTTCTCCATAAAACTTTGACTAGCTAAACTGTCTTGTTCCTGAGAACCTTGTCCTTAGTATCCAAAATCTCTACTGGAGTCTCCTCATAAATCAGAACATCTCTCAACTAGACCTCAATGGTCTGAATGATGTGAGAGGGATCTGATCTATAACTCCTTAACATGGAAACATGGAAGACGTCATGTATTTGTGATAATTCCGGTGGCAATGCCAACCTATAGGCTAACGGTCTAATTCTCTCAAGAATCTCGTAAGGACCCACATATCTTGGACTCAACTTACCCTTCTTGCCAAACCTCATGACTCCTTTCCAAGGAGATGTCTTAAGGAAAACTTTTTCACCCACTTCATACTTCATTTCCTTCTGGTATGCATCAGTACAACTTTTCATTCTATCTTATGTTGCTTTAGCCTTTGCTTAATTAAATTAACCTTGTCAACTGTTATTTGGAGTAACTCTGGTCCCATTAATCTCCTTTCTCCTTCTTCATCCCAGCATATAGGAGTTCTACATCTCCTTCCATATAGTACTTTGTAAGGAGCCATCTGAATGCTTGAATGGTATGAATTATTGTAAGCAAATTTGACTAATGGCAAATGCTCATCTCAAGCTCTTTTGAAATCTAGCACACATGCCCTGAGCATTCCCTCAAGGGTCCAAATGGTCCTCTGAAATTGACCATTTATCTGGGGGTGAAAAACGGTGCTAAAATTCAACTTGGTTCCCAGAGCCTCCTGTACGCTTCCCCAGAATCTCGAAGTAAATCAAGGATCTCGATCAGAAACTATAGAATTTGGAATCGCATGCAATCTTAATATTTCATTAATATACTTCTTGCTAGTATATGCAGAGAATCAGTCTATTTAATTGCTGAAAAATGGACTGACTTCGTCAAACAATCAACAATAACTCATATAGCATCATGCTTCCTACTGGTCTTGAGCCCCATCAAAAAATCTATAGTCACCCTTTGCCACTTCCACTCAGGAATGGACAATGGCCTTAACTTACCTGAAGGTGCCCGGTATTCAGCCTTGACTTGCTAACACACTAAACACTTACTTGCATATTCTGCTACATCCCTCTTTATGCCTTTCCACCAGAAATTCTATTTCAAATCTTTGTACATTCTAATGCTACCTGGGTGTATAGCATAAGGCGCATTATATGTCTCGTTGAGTATCTTATCCTTTGCCTCCTAGACATTTGGAATAAAAAGTCGGTTGCCTACAACCATAATTCGATCATCCCTCACTACCACTTTAGATTTCTTACCATTCTGAATTTCTTCTTGAAGTTTGTTCAATTCTACATCCTGTGCTTGCAACTCCTTAACTTTCTCCCTGAATATTAGTCTCACTCTGAAATTTTCTATAATGCAATCAGGCTCCTCCTATGTTAAACTTATCTTCAGCTTAGCCATCTCTGTCAATAGCAGCAAATAAATTGTTTGAACATAGGCTATAGAGGATTTCCTACTCAAGGCATCCGCCACCACATTCGCCTTTCCTAGTTGGTATTCAATCTACAGGTCATAATCTTTGAGCAACTCTAACCACCTTCTTTGTCTCAAATTTAACTTTTTCTAGCTCAATAAGTTCTTAAGACTTTTATGATCTATAAAAATCCTCATCTGAACCCCATACAAATAATGTCTCCAAATCTTTATGGCAAAAATTACTACTGCCAATTCCAGATCATGGGTCGGATAATTCAACTCATATAGCTTCAATTGCCATGAGGCATAAGCTATTACTTTGTCTCCCTGCATTAACATACAACCCAAATCCTTCTTTAAAGCATCACTGTAAACTGTATAACCCTCATCTCCTATAGGCAAAGCCAGAATTGGAGCAATTGTCAATCTGTGCTTAAGCTCCTCAAAGCTTTTCTGACATTCATCACTCCAGATAAACTTCTGATTTTTCCTTAATAACTTGGTCATCGGAGCAGCTATCATAGAAAATCCTTCTACAAACCTCCTATAATACACTGCCAGACCCAGAAAGCTCCTGACTTTTGCAACTGTCTTTGGTGTATGCCACTTCACCATTGCTTCAATTTTTCTCGGATCAATATGTACTCCATCTTTTGAGATCACATGCCCAAGAAAGATTACTCGTGAAGCCAAAATTCACATTTACTAAATTTGGCATAAAATTCCCTCTCCCTCAGTGTTTGCAATACTATCCAGAGATGTTTTTCATAGTCCTCTTCGTTTTTCGAATAAATCAAAATGCCATCAATAAACACTATAACAAACTAATCCAGATACTCCTTAAAGACCATATTCAGAAGATCCATGAATACAGCCGGAGCATTAGTTAATCCAAATGACATGATTAGGAACTCATAATGCCTATAATGAGTCCTAAAAGTTATCTTGTTCACATCAGATTCTCTGATTCTGCGTTGATGATAGCCTGTCAAGAGATTAATTTTGGAGAAGACCTTTGCTCCTTGCAACTGGTCAAACAGATCATCAATTCGTGGTAGAGGACACTTATTCTTAATGGTCATCTTGTTGAGTCTCCGATAATTAATACACATATGCTATGTCCCATCCTTCTTTTTAACAAATAGAACAGGCGCTTCCTATAGTGATGAACCGGGCCTTATATACCCCTTCTCTAACAACTCTTCCAACTGTTCCTTGAGTTCCTTCAATTCAGATGGAGCCATTCTATACAGTGGTATAGAAATGGTGCAGTACCGGGAATCAAGTTGATGGCAAACTCAATTTTTCTCACCGGTGGTAAACTAAGTAAGTCTTCTAGAAACACATCTGGAAACTCCCTCATAATCGAAAAATCTTCTAACTTCCTTTGATTCACATTGGCATCTACAATGTGCACCAAAAAGGCTTCACACCCCTTTTTCATCATCTTGTAAGCTAACAAAGCTGAAATCATTCTAGGTGATGACATTCTTCTGTCTCCTCTAAAAGTCACCTTCTCTTCATTACCAAAGTCAAACTCTACCCCTTTGAGACTATAGTCTAACTTTGCACAATATTTCTCCACAGCATCCATACCCAATATAACATTTATACCCTTTAACTCTAGTAATAAGTCTACTACCAGTTTAGCACCCTCAATAACCTGTCAGACCCCGTTTTCGGAGTCTAACTCCTACTTGCTCTGATATCATATATGTCAGACCCCTCCGAGTTCGGAGTCCAACTCGCATGCAGAATACCTTAATACGTAAGTTATCTCCCAAAGAGAACACCTTGACCACTA
>JANZXP010000003.1:9894375-9906309 GCA_027576715.1 Erythroxylum flavicans | reverse complement strand
ATTTTGGGATGACCTAGATAGTTGATGTATTTCTTCCTCTTTCATAGTATCTGTATTAGGATTTCTGTATGTACAGATTGTACAGTATAACGATGCATAAACTGTTGATTTTGAGTAATGAAAAGAGGAAGAGTTTGGTTTTAAAAAGTTCGTGATTTACAATTACTGCTTTAAGTATTCAAATTGATATGATGCCATGTGGTGTACAGTAGAGATCGCACGTAGCGCTCCCTTATTATAGGATATGTATCGGAATGACCTACGGGCGTCCCGGTGCGTACGCTGGGGTAATGGGGTGTTACAGTTTTACTCTTCGTCAAACAACAATCAACAATCCAAAATCTCCAGAAGACTGCTTTTAAAGCTCAATTTGTGAGCTTAAGAGATCTTGCATCATTGTATGGCCAACGATTGTTGTAATAGTGAATAACATTCCTCTACTAACTTCAGCTTTCTTTGAAAAATTTAGTCTGAAATATACACTAGGATTCAAAAATGCCCCATCTGTAAACAACAAAGAAGAAAGTTACCTTTCTCATTTCTCATTGATGATTGTAAGGTACGGTGTATACAAAGAAGACCTATGTTTCCATGGCATCTAAAAATAACTCATTATTGGCTTTTCTTCACTATCAGCCAATCGAAGCACCCTCACTAAAGGCTCACAAACTCGGATAACAAATTAACATTAAGACCAAAATTCTCTAGCTTCTAGTATAATGCTAGAAACCTCCAATCTAGCATTAGACCTAGCATGCTGAGATGTAATCCACTTATCACTTGTAAACAATTGTCTTAACTCTTTCTTCATTGAAACAACAGACTGAAGTGATAAGAAATTCGTTGTAAATCTTGTCACACTAGGACGACAAAAATTCTTACCATTGGAAAATTCCTTTCTCATTAAATTCAACACCCGTGCACGATTATAAATGAACTTTGTCATCATTTTAGCTTTCTGCATAGTCTCATCAATAATAGGAAAATACCTAGGATCTACTATATTCTCCAGTATTAGGTCAATGTAATGTATAGCACAAGGAGTCTAAGAAAAAGAATTAGACCTATTCTGTAACCTTCTTCTTGTAGTTTTATAAGCGAAATCATTGTCAGTAATAAATTAAACAATGTTTTCTAGCCTCACTTTATTCACAACTTCATCAAATTTCTAATAAGTTCAGATGCATTAATAGACTTCAAAAACATTGAGCCATTTGTAGAATAAACCAAAAATTAATAATAGGCTCTTATCTCCTATTTGCCTAACCATCACACATGATTGAATACCTAAAATTAGCACAATTCACTCTTCTTTTAGCCAAATAACTTTTAATTTTAGTAACTGAGCAACTCAAAAGTTTACCTCTTAAGCCATCAATCAAATGAGCTTTGTATCCCGGACCATAAGAGGCTATTACATCCACCATAAGTTGATAATAATAAGACTGAGAAGCATTGAATGATGAAACTGTACCATACCACCATCTATCTACTGCCATATCAAAATTGTGAATCGTATCTCTTGATTGCATTACACTACGAATTTAAGGTTTGGATCTAGGAGTTATTTGTCATGCAAAAAAACTATTCACCTACCTTCTTCTTTTCCTCATCTCAGGTCCAGGTGTAACATTTACTTCTTTTTGGGCTGGGGAGGGAACACTACCACTACCACGTTCAACATTTCCACAATTACCACAAAACACTAGCAAACAAACTTCCACTACCAATTTCAAAATTCAACCTTTCCCTTCTATATTTCTCATGTTGATATTTTTCAAACAATGTTTTCATTTTCCACTTCACGTCATTCTACATCTCCTTTAACCCCAACTCAATGCTTCTTCAATCGAGTGATTCCTCCACCTTTCAAATGTTTGTTACAAAATAATCAAATTGTATGGTTCTTCATACCCGGGACCAATGTAGCATGAGCCCAAGCTGGATCATTGTATCTTACTGAAATAGTTTGATCAGGAGTACTTGAACTTCCTTCCATTAATCTGTAACAATAAATGAAGACATATATCGAAATCATACACAATTCAATTTCATCCAACACAATATAATTTTGCCTAACACAATTCAGCAATAAGTCATAAACGAATAATTCAAGTTTTCAACATACACAATTATATATATATATATATATATATATATATATATATAACTAGCTAAGGTAGGACTTGGTTTCTTGATAATGAGATCATATGTTTGTGTTTATTAATTGGAAAAATATTTGTGGGCATAAAAGATACATACATATGTACAAAAGTGAAACTTGTAGCTAATAAATAAACCATACAGTTGCTAATAAGGCTTTACAAGTTGAAAAAGGAAATTAATTCTGTCAAATATAATTGAAGTAACAAGATATATTAAATTATGATTAAACTGCATGCATGGTAGGTTGAATGATAAGCTTCACCATACTGAACTACATTTGAACTTATTTTTTAGAAGTAAGTTTTATGCGTAACTTCAAATAATTGAAATAGTGTTCTATGACATACAATTCAATGAAGAAATATATATCAATTCCTTATGACAATGAATCCTTATGATAATGAAAGAATTGATAGATGCATGATTTCAATTGATAGAATTAAGTTCTGCCTAATCTATAAGCCTATGACATTGACTCAATCTCTTTAATGACATCTTATAGAAGCTCAAGTTTGGTATCAACAATCATAAAAAAAGATGGATCTTGACTATATTCCAAGGTATTGAATTTATTCATATTTGATTTTGGAAATTAATAAAGAAATTGAGATATCTTGAATAATATATAAGTAATAAGGAGTTTAGTTTATTAAAAGATGACGTATAAATTGTAAGATATCCTTTTCTAGAAGTGAAAGAATGCAATCATTATTTTATATAATTTACAATAGTCCTCCAAGGCAAAGACAAATTGGATGTCAAAACTTCAAATACTTTTTCAGGCAATGCTTTAAATTTAATATTTGAAATTGAGGAAAATTATTATGAGTTCTTTCTCTTTATTCTTTATTTAAAAAGATGGAGAAAATTTTAGTTAAGTTTCATTAACATAAAAAGAAGAAGAAATTACTAAAGTATATTCATTTTAATTATATAAATTTCTAATACATGGATTGGGAAGAATCATATTCATAATTACTCTTGCAATGCCTAAAAGTCATGTTTCTTTTGTAAAATGGTATTTTTTGATTACTTACAAATGCAAATGGTATGGTATGCTTAAAATTTAAAATCTCAATTCATCCATCATAGCCATACCTTAAATGAAACAAATCACAACCAACATCATCAAAAAAAATCATGCATCATTCATTCAACTCCATTCAAAATATCCAATTTCAAATTTCAAACCCAACACAAATCACAAATCCACACAATTTATTTCCAACTTCCAACAATCCAACTCGTTCACAATCACAATTCACAAATGCAATTAAGCAGAAAAATATATACCAAAAAAATTCTCAACATATGTGGTTCGAAATTTTTGGTCAAGTAAGGTATAAATCTAGATCTTTTCCAGATCTGGCAAGTGCAACTCTAGAAGCAGTGGTGGCCAGCAATAGTGGATGGTGGTGGAGAGCGGATAGTGGATGGTGGACAATGGTGGAGACTGGACGATGGTGGGCATGTAGTGAAGCTTGAAAATGGTTCTGTCGTGGTGAGTCCGTGAGCGACAATGCGTGGAGACTAGAGACAAGGGCATGCATTGGTGGCGTGGAGGAACCGAGGAGGGCGTACAATGTTGTCACCAGCCAAAGAGGGAGAAGTAGCCATCAGAGAGGAGAATGAGAAAGAGATTAAAGAGTGTCTGGGAGAAAGGTGAAAAATGAGAGAGAAGCAGATGGAGATGGGTTGGGGGTTGGGGGTTTTAAAATTTTTTACAATTTTGCTAATTAGTCCCTGATATTTTCAAACTTATGGTACTGGTCAGCATTTTGAATGTCAGTCGGTACCAGGCGAAAATCCTAGTATCGGCCGGTACCCTCGATCGTTACCATTTTAACCGATACCGCTCCATTTTCTATTACAGAATGGTACTCGTCATAACGTTGGGTTTATGCTATTATTATGGATAATATATTTTGGGATGCTTATTTGATAATTGTGAAGAATTTTACTCAATTTACAAGGTTATTAAGGAATATTAACTCATATGAAAATTCGTCTTTGGGATATATATATATATATAAGGAAAAAGAAATTATACAAGTCATACAAATATTCTTGATTAATGATGAGGTAAGCGTCTTAGTTAGAGCTTACTTTATCAATCTTTATTGCTTATATAGTAGAGATGTATGTTCATATGTTTATATTATTGGTAGTTTTTTTAATGTGATTGAATAAAAGGTATTTTTAATAAAAATGTTTTTTTAATAAAGAGCAGTCAAAGGCAAAAAATGAAATTAAATTGTAGAGTGAAGTTTTAGGAAGTTTTGCTAAATCATCTTCAAAAAGAGAGTTTAAGCTAAAAAATGCAACTTTAGGAAGTTTTTATTCTTTTAGTTTCATGCTTTGCTTATTAATAATATTTATTTTTATTTTTATACTATTAATCTTAAATACAAATGAGTGACAGAGATTACTTAATGTTGAGAAAATTTGTTATCTTAATTCAATAAAACATCTCTTCCATCATGTTGTTAATGTAATTAGAGTGTTTTTTTTTTGTCCGTGTTCATATAAAAAGACAAAAATTATTTAGAACATCAAAGACTCAATGACTTTGTTTATGTTATTTATAATTTAAGAATGAAGAATAAGTAGTTTATTAATTGAATTTTATTTTTTATAGTAATTATACTTTCTATTATTGATTTTATAATTATTGTACTATATATTCAAAATGTTTGATAAAAAGAGAATATATAATCCAGTTGATACTGATTGTATTAATCATATCATTTTTTAATTTAAAAAAATCATTGCTTGATCTTGATTATGGTGAACTTAAAAATACAATTCGTGAAAAAATATATGTCTCATCAAATAAATTAAAAGCATTTACTAATAATCGATTGATATCTTATTTTATATATATTTAAAAGCTAAAAGTATAACGTGTTACAATAGAAAATAATTTTATATATTACTAGTTTATAATTTATTAAAATACAGTACAAGTTACAATAGAAAATAATTTTATGTATTACTAATTTATAATTTATTAAATTACAGTAGAAGATATTTCTACAAATATTTTGGATGAAAACATGATTTATAAGTCTTCAAATAATGTTGAAAATTTTTAAATTTTTATTAAAATGAGACATAAACTCCTTCATAAATAAATTTTAATTGCTACTATTATTTTAATTTTATGTTAGGATCAATTTTGGTTTATATTACATATTTGTTATTAATTTATTATACATTAATAAATATTGATGTTTTATTTTTATGTTAATAAAATAATTTGTTTCAATATTATATTTGGCCTATTCTTATAATTTTTATTTTTAGTTATTATAAATTTGTTTTATAATAATTTAATACCAATTAAAATTTTAAACTTTAAATCTCTCCACTCACCAATTTATCGTTAGATTTGCCTTTAAAACATTAGAAAACTATAAAGAAAAATATTTTTATTGCTTAATGTATCATTCGCCGAGTAAAAGATTGGAGTATAATTTTGTAATATAATTTTAGTTATATATTTTTTATATTTATATTGAATTTTACTTTTGTCTTAAATTTTATAAATAAACACAATAAGAAAATTTAATTTATAATATGATATGATAAGTCATTTTTCTTACAATTAAATAAAATTAGATATTAAATAATGTGATAAGTTTCATGTTTATAACCTAAAACTTATTAGTATTAAAGGATTTAATTAAAAATGTAAATGTAAATAAAATTAAAGTATTAAATTAAAAGAATTAAATAGAAGAAGACCAAAAACTAATAATCTCACTTTCTTTTTCATTTTTTTGGTGAAACTTACTGCTTTGGAACGCAGTCCCGCGGTACAACATGTGAACCAGCTCGCACACAATCCCCGTCAACTTTCCATTGCAGATCAACATCACATCAACTCATCGACATCGAACAGAATCACCACTACACAACACATCAATCTCCACAGGTAAGAATTCACCAATTAATATAGTCCTTTTAGAATCTTTATCCATCTTTCAATAAGAATTCATTTTTCCGAATGACACTTCAATTACATGTTTCCACCAACTGCCTTCCTCCATTCCCGTGGTACCTCTGCTTTCATTTTCTCTTTCTGAACCTAAATTTTCTTTTCCATGAATAATCATATACCATAATTCTCGTCAAGTTCTAATCTTTTCAGCTTTTATTGTTGTTGGGCACCCTTGTATTTCCTCAATAATCCCGACTCTGATGGGAATCAAATGCCACCATATCGATGTTCGCGCTGTTACACAGTCGTCGCCGTCGCCAATACTCTCCTGCATTGAGAAAGCTCCTAAGCACGCCCATGTCTCTCTCGTGCCCTTAGCGAATCCCGAGGAAACTTCCCGTGAATCACAAATCACCTCTACGGTTCTGCAAGATGTGCATATTGTAAGAAAGTTGGCATCTTTAGTGTGTTTGTGCTGTTGGGTCAAATTGATTTTTGCTGAAAATGGATGGTTCTGGTTGTTTTATTATAGTCAGCTCGGTTGATGGAGGATTTTCTTGAACTTGTTAGAGAAAACACCGAGAAAGATCTTGAAACATGTGGGGTTCTTGGCGCTTTTCTTGTAAGATAAACTCTTGTTCTTGTTCATGTTTTCCAGACAACGTTGGATACTCCTGCCCTTTATATGTCTTTGTCTTTTCAATCAGGAAAGAGGAACATATTATGTGACCACTCTGATTATTCCCAAGCAAGAATCAACTGCCAACTCTGTGAGTCACCAGGACGTTTTTGCTCTTACATATTAGTTGTAGATTTTTGTTAAGATGTCACAAGACTTGATCTTTTTACACTCTACTGTGTTAATGTTTCATGGATTAGTGTAATGCTATGAAAGAGGAAGAATTTTTTGCCATACAGAACGAACGTTCTCTTTTCCCTGTTGGGTGGATTCATGTGAGTTACCTTTTATTGTGTTCACTTTTTTCAGTTATCTTTTCAAAAAACGGCTTCTTTCTATCCTTTCTACTTTTTATATTTAGTTACTTAGGGATGCAAGGATTAAAATGCTGTTTTGAAGTTAAAGACTAAAGAGTAGCTGATTTCTAGTGTCTATTTCAGACGCATCCTTCTCAAAGGTGTTTTATGTCATCAATAGATCTGCACACCCATTACTCGTATCAGGTAAACAACTTTCCTGGCGATTTTGCCCGCCTAGTTGAGGAATTCCTTGTTCATCATTCACTCATTTATGAATTATGAACAATTATTTCTCAATTACTTGATTGTTGCTATCATATGATCCAAAGTTTCGCGCTCAGTAAGTTCATGGTTTGCGAGGCTATGATCCTTATTCTTGTGATTTAATGATTTTTTTGCTGGACATGGAATGATGATTGAACCTTCATTTTGAGACGGACATTTTTGAATCCAGACAATCGAGAGTAGAATTGATTGGTGGGCACTAAATGATACTAGGCGGAGCTTCTTATTTATGCTTGTGTTTGACTTAAAATTGTTCTGTGTGGTATGTTTACCAGTGACATTGTGATTCGAATTTGACCCTTTTCTCTTTTACTGATTCTTTCTGTGTTTAGGTAATGTTACCAGAGGCCTTTGCCATTGTCATGGCTCCAACGGATACTTCAAGGTGATTAGAACTCAGACTCTTCACTCTAAATTTCAAACGGGAAATTAAGCAGTAGTCTTTCATAATTCAAGCCTCAAACTACATCATTTAGTCAGATTTGAAGCCATAGGAACCTTCCAACACTTCCTAGTTGGACTTGATTTTGATGTACATATGATTTAAAAAATAGGCTAAATTGATCTTTACTTGTGGAAGTTCATGGTTACAGACCCTTCTTTAAGCATACCAACATCTAATCCATATTCTTTATGACATGACTCACCATTCTTTCTCATCGTACTTCAACATACCTTGGCAGTATTAGCATTTTCTGGAGATTCTGGCTATGTTCCCTTGATTTAACTTGTATTCTGTACTTAGATGCTTTTCTTGCCTAAATTTATCGATAGTTTGGCAGCTATAGAGTATGCAAAAGAATATTCTATTACCATGAACATTGAAAGAATGCTGATGATAAAAGATGCAAAAACATGTATTGTGAAACAGCATACAGCTGCATACAACTGCATAGATCAACTTTTGTATGCTTCCTCTTGAAACAGGAAATATGGAATATTCCGGCTATCTGACCCAGGTGGAATGGACATTCTGAAGGGCTGTCAAGAGTCTGGATTTCATCCTCACGAAGAAACGACAGATGGCAGCCCTATCTATGAGCACTGTTCCAATGTTTACACGAATTCTAATCTTAGATTTGAAATCTTTGACCTGCGATGAAGTATCATCCTATTTGCTAGTGAACGTATCTTTGGATCATGAATGGACCTGGAATGGTAAAAGAAAAGGAGGAACACCCCCAGTCAATTCCTGCAATTGATTTGGTGGGGTATATCTGTATCAAATGTTTCTTTTCTTCTGGATATTGCAGTGTAAATCCGGACACTTCACAGTTTAACACTTATACGTGTGTTCACATTCTCAAGAAATGAATATGGTTTTCCTTTCATATGCAATTCTGCAGATAGTGCTTAATGTTGCATCAACATTTATAAAGATACCTGTTGGAGAATGGATTAAGTTCCTACTTAGGCTGTATTTGCCACTTGGCTTAATACCAGGTTGTGGTATGAAAAGATTCTATCCCAGTGAACGTATCTTTGGATCATGAATGGACCTGGAATGGTAAACGAAAAGGAAGAACACCCCCGGTCAATTCCTGCAATTGATTTGGCGAGGTATATCTGTATCAAATGTTGCTTTCCTTCTGAATATTGAAGTGTAAATCCGGACACTTCACAGTTTAACACCTATCTGTGTGTTCACATTCTCAAGAAATGAATATGTTTTCCTGTCATTTGCAATTCTGCAGATAGTGCTTAATGTTGCATCAACCACATTTACAAAGATAAATCTGCTGGAGAATGGAAAAAGTTCCTACATAGGCTGTATTTACCCCTTGGTTTAATACCAGGTTGTGGTATGAAAAGATTCTATCTTTTAACTAACGACATTCTCAACTGCCCGAGAAACTTGCGTAGGTTGATATGTGTATAATAACAGAAAAGGATTATGATAATTTTGTAAACTTAAAGACAGCCACCCCATTATAAATTTAAAGAATAAGTGCTTTATTTTTTTTTTATTACATTAGGTATTCCAGCTTAGCCGGACTAATCCTAAGCCTCTAAGACCCCACCCCAAGAACCCTAGAGGATGTAAATCTGGAACCCCAAGTTCCCTCAGGTTCTTACGTAGCCTGTACACTTCTGCGCACAAGGAGTCGTCACATACTTGATTGGTTAATTACTGATTGATCGTTGACTCCCCTACTCAGCATCAGGTTCCCAGCAGCCCTCGGGTTCCCTAGTAGCTTCAACTCCTACACTGCCGCTGGAAGCGAGGCGTCCGTAATTGATCCGATCAAGGAGCTGTACCCAGGAGACTAGAGGATCATCAATAGGACAAATTTCTTATTTCTCCTCCTTTGGCGTGACTCGAACTCAAGACCTCCTGTAAAGGAGAGTCTACGTGAAAAGGTCTGTTCCTTAGACAGGAAGAGTAGAAATGGCCACCTATACTTTCTTGGGTGCTCAGGCGGGAAGAACAAGCAAAAATGCAAGTTTTGGCATGTAGTGATGATAGCTTATGAGAATCTCCTTTGCTGTTTCGGAGAAACCAGAAGGCTTATCTGGGCTTACATTGAAGATCCTGAAAGGCGAGCAAATACATTTTGTAAGGATAATAAAGGTCCAGTAGAGAAAAGAGGAAATAATAAAACTTATCGGAACGTTGAGTTATGGGATAGACACTGCTTTGAAAGCGAAGGGTAAGTGATGGGGCCGTCAACTCTCCAAGATTAACACAAATAGAAATGTGCAAAGAACCAATAAAAAAAATAATCTTAGTGGAAAAATAAATAAATTTGGCTAAAAAAGGATTGGAAGTAGTTCAATAACCTGCACCTACACTCATCTCGAGCCAAATCAGGCAGATGGGTGGAACACGTGCGCTGAATCAAACTTTTTACCAAAGTATTAGGGGTAAGTTGCTTAAGCTTTGGCAAACAGATTGAGATCTTCCCGATCCAATACTCTGTTTTAACCATAATTTGCATCAAAAGCGACATTGGTTTATATCTGTTTAACTTAAAACAACGTCGTTTTAGGTGTAAAATAGGATTAGAAGAGACTATTGGGTGGGTGTAGAAGATCTAATGCCTTGACAAACACTCCTCTTAATGTAAAGACTAAAAAATGATTTATATGTATCAATATTATGCAAGAATACAATATATAAGATGAAAAATGTTTTGGCTAAATAAGTAAAGGAGGGGGCCTAAACGACCATTTATCCAACAATCTCTCACTAAATAGCATGCTAACTTTGAATTATCTAGGCTAAGGAAAAGTTATATGCTTAAGAATTAATATTGTTTGATGCATACTAATATGAGACAATAAGTTAGTTAATAAAGTGAATCTCTTTTAAACTTTATACACTTAAGATGAGATCCTCACAATACATATTATTCCCTTAATTTATGTGAATTCTGCGAAAAAAGAAATAAATCACAATAAACACTTTTTATGGCCACGTGCACATTTTCGGTTCTCATTAGTGCTCTAGAAAGATCGCCCAACTCTTTCATAGAAGGCGGGCCCACCGTCATAAGTAGTAACTCCAATTCTATCACCCTACAGATTGCCTATTAAGGGTTATTAAACCATTAATAGTTAATAAGACAACTTCTGCAAAATCATATCTATCAAGTACATCACTTTAGGACCATGACAATAGGCTATGGATCTTATAAAAATCAGTGTGGTGAATACATCAATTTCGTTTCTCTAGGATCACCAAATAATAATGCTATGAGTTCATTAAAATTTTGAAGCTCAACCTTATGTCAATTACAACTATAAGCCATTGAGATGGAAATGTTGTGCATATTAAAGAGTCATAAGGCTTTGACCATAATATGTTATCCACCTTATTCCTTCAATCTATGGTCTTAAGTCGCATCTCTTTAATGATTCAAAAACTATTTTCCTTCTCAATCCTTTAGTGAGAGGGTATGTCAAGCTCCTTTTAGATCTCACTGTTGGATCGCCTATGGCTCGAGAATTTACAATACGCAGCGGAATGGACCATAGGACTTCGTGTCTTATGCCTTAGTTAGCCGAAACAAGACAACAAGAAGTATAACCGAAATTTCACAAAGTGTACGGAATTACCTCTTGACGTGAATTGGTATTTGTTTTCAGATTTGTAGAAGTTGCTACAACACGCGAACATCCTCTACCGGTATCCACATGAGGATGAACGATTTGGACAACGACTAATGTGTGCTAGCACATTCTAAAACACTTTAGAACGTCGCATAATTTTTCTCTCGGAAAAAGAACGAGCGGCTAGGTCTAAGTGGCTAGGGTTTTTCGTATGTCTTCTAATGAGACATAAGTTCTCTATTTATAGAGAAACCCTAATCCCTATTCATATTAGGAATAAGAATATCATAATCCTAGACCTATTAGGATTATGGAAGTCCAAAAAGTTTCGGCCTATATTATATCTCATATAATAAAAGCCCGACAACTTAATTCAATCTAATTCAATAAATATATCCACATATATTTATTCATTGCCTAATAAACTAGGCTCAAGAGAATAAGCCCAAATCACATCACTCTTTGTGTGCAACCCTGTAGGCTCATTTGATGTTGGCAATGGGCTTGAT
>JANZXP010000003.1:9875603-9891304 GCA_027576715.1 Erythroxylum flavicans | reverse complement strand
CCCTTCGGTGGGCCGAGCCACAGGCCGGCCCGCGGCCCGCCTTGAATGAGGCCAGGATGGGTCGGGCCGAGGTCGGCCCGAGCCCGGCCCGGCCCATTGCCATGTCTACACCAGTAGAGACAAAACGGCAACACAGAAACCAAGAGAATAAGCAACAGCAAAACGACAACATAGCGGAAGACAAACGCAGAAGAAAAGTCCAAAACGACGTCATCGCAAAAGCAATAACCCAACGTAGATAAAGAGAGAAAAACACAATGCATAAGACAACACCAGGGGAAAACGACGTAGCAGAGAAATAGGAGGAGCGAAACGCCGACAAAAAATAGGAAACAAATGCAGAAGTAAGATGACAGTAGAGAAAAAAGAAAGCTACGACGAAAACGCAAAAGCTAGCAATAGGATAATCAGCGTTAGATAAGAAGATAACCCCTACGTCTTCTACACCAAATCTCTTCAAAATGGTAAAGATAAGTGGAAACTTATCAAAAAAAAAAAAAACTAGCAACGTGCAATTCTTGGAAACATTTTGGAAGTTATAAAAAGGGAGCTATGGGGAGGAGAAAATCAGCGAGCAAATAGTCATGCGAGAAGAGAGTTCTCTGAAAGGTTATGTCTTCCATGGCTGGTTGAAGTCGAGAATCATCGCAAGTAGTGTCGTGAGTGTTTGGAGAACCATATGCACACTAGAATCGAGCTGGTTTGTTACTAGTGGAGGAGAAATCACTGATCTTTTCTGCTGATCCGAGGACTGTAAAAGCAGAAAAATTCAATGAGTTTTTCGAAAACCCTTACTTTCCTTATTTCTGATTTCCCAATACTTAATTTATGATTGATGGTTGAATTCTAGTTTATTTATGTTAATTTAATTATTTGGGATATTATTTTTGATTTAATTCAATTAATTACCAGATAAATTTAACAATTATACAATTGCTGAAATTTTGATGTCAAATTTCAGTTATTAATTGCATTTCTTTATGCTTTGACATGCTGAATTAGTTCAATTTCTTAAAGTAAAAAGGAATAAGTAGAAACTAACTAGTTAGTTTCTATAATTAATTTGTTAAATATCTTAGGTTATCTCGATTATGTTAAAATTATGTGACTAAATTAAATTTTAAAACTTGCTTGTTCACTTAAAAATATTAGGTTAGATTTATGTTTTATTTCTTTGATTTAATTTGATTCATTGAAACACCAAAATCGAAACCTCACTCTTTTATTTACATATTAGTTTAGCGTATTCATACGTTTCCATGATTGTAATTATTTTAGTTTTTGAATATTTTTCTAATTAATGAGTTTAATTTTATATGTGATTATAATTGGATGAAATCTTTATATTTACTTCATTATGTATGTTCAATCTTTTCTCAATTTGAAAAATATTATAACTTAATGTATTGTACTCAAAATAAAAATAACAATGTATTATAAATTGGATTTTGTTTTTGTTCTTAGATGTATTGTAAGTTTATTTTCTTAAGTTTTGATGTTGCATCTTAATTACGGGTAATAAGTTGACAATGTTTATATTATGTTTTGATTTTTTTTTGTATGAGCAAAGTTATTAGGATGTAATTATTTATTTTGAAAGTATTAAAATTAATGAACTAATTTAGTAAATTAACTTTTCCTGTGGGATTGACTCTTATTTGTCATATGCTACATTGTTTAATAAATTGAAAGCAAAGAAGGATTTAATTTTGTACGCCTAACGACACGTATCAAATTTTGGCACCCATTTTCAGGGAAAGTTTTATTTGCCTAGTTTGTTTGTTTGTGTTGATTATTGAATGTCTTGGCTCCTCACAAGTCAAAAATTGTTGGCCATTTTATCGCATGTCTCAGCCAGTCAAAAAATTGTTGGCCATTTCGTTGCATGCCTCAGCCGTTATGTTTGACATTTGCTCCCACCTTTGTAAAATTTTCTCCACATGGATAAGCTAAATTAAGGGAAGCTTTGGACGGATGTTTAATACCTTGGCTATAAATAGATGGAAAGCTTGCAGAGTTCAATACACCATTCCATTCTTTCCTTCAGGCACTAAATCTTCATTATTCCTTTTCTCTCGCATGTGAGTTGTAGTAGTTGAAAGCTTCTGTGCCATTTTTGTACTTTTGTACATTCTCCACTTATTAGTAAATTTGGCTCACTCTCTGGCCGTAAACGTAGGTCACATTGACCGAACCACATAAATTCTTGTGTTTTGTCCCATTTATTTTGTCACTTCTTTATCTTTCGTTATTAAGATTCGGGTTATTAAATTCAACCGGTATCCGATCCAAAGGACATTTTCTTTAACAAACTGGTATCCAAGCTTCTTTTGTTGGTCTAACTTACCGTATGCTCTATAGTTGCCACGAAGGTGGACCCTCCACATCAGAAAGTAACTTAGATTTTATTGTGAGCCTAAGCGGGGCCCATTGCCTCAATTTTGTTTTTATTTTTACTTATAGGGCCCACGTCCCGACTTTGCCTGTGGGACTTGCCTCCAGTGCTTTTGTGGGGTCCGCTATCCTGGTTTCACATGTGGGACCTACTTAAAAATAGTCAGAATATCAAGTTTTAGCCATCATGACGATAACGAAGGTCTCTATTGAAAAGTTTGACCAGAGCGTTAACTTCGGTATGTGGCAGCTCAAGATGCAAGCCATTTTAATATAAGATGGGTGTGAGATTGCACTTAATGGAATGGAGAAAAAGCCAACAGATATGGCATCAGATTAATTCACAGATCTAGATAAAAAGGCTAGATCAGCCATCATATTGAATCTCTCTGATAAGGTTTTGCAGGAGGTTGCTGGTGAAAGTATAACTAAAGGTATGTGGGATAAGTTTAAAGCCATATAAATGAAGAAGACAGTGAAAAATCGACTTTATTTGAAACAGAAGTTGTACATGTTGAGGATGACAGAAGGTACATATATTCTTTCACATCTGGATAAATTTGATTATGTTATTTTGGATTTGAAGAATGTAGATGTAAAAATTAAAGATGAAGATCAAGCTATATTGTTGTTATGTTCCCTTCTCCAGTCCTTTAAATATTTTCATGATATTATGATTTATGAGAAAGAGTCAGTCTCATATAATAGTATTAAGTACGCATTAAAGTCAAAAGAGCATATTGATAGGGACATCACTGAGGAGACTAGTGGAAGTCAGGCAGAGGGACTATTTGTATGAGGTAGATCTGAAAACAGAGATTTTGAAAGAAGTAGATCCAAAGGCAGGTCAAAATCCAAACATAGAAATAAAATTTGTAATTATTGCAAGAAAAAGGGGCATATAAAGGCTGACTGCTCTAAATTGAAATATAAGGAGAAAAATAAAATTGAGCAGAATAACAGCAACACTGCCGAGGCTAGTGTAGCAGCAGATAAGAATAAGGAAATTATCTTTGTAGCCACAGAAGATAAAGTTAGGTCTAATAAGGAGTGGATTTTAGATTCGAGTTATTCTTACCACATAAGTCCTGATAGGGAGTGTTTTTTTACTTATGAGTCATTGAATGGTGGAATTGTTTTGATAGGTAATAATGCTACATGTAAAGTTACTGGTAAAGGTACGGTCCGGATTAAGGTGTATGATGGTATCATCAGAACACTCTCTGACGTTAGACATGTTCTTAGTTTGAAGAAAAATCTTATCTCTTTGGGCACTCTCGATTCTCAAGGGTGTAAATTCTCAGTTCAAGGTAAAGTTTTGAAAATTTCTAAAGGTACTCTTGTATTGATGAAAGCTTACAGGTCTGGTAGTTTTTATGTTTTGTGGGATCTACGGTAACATGTGCTGCGGCAGTCTCTACTGATGGTGACATTGCCAAATTGTGACACATGCATTTGGGACACATGAGTGAGAAAGGCTTAACATTTTTAAGCAAAAGAGGCCTACTTTGTGGTCAAAGTACTAGTAAGATGGACTTTTGTGAGCATTGTATCTTTAGGAAGCAGAAACGAGTCAATTTCAGTTCTCCAGCTGTCCACAAAACTAAAGGTACTTTAGATTATATTCATTCTAATCTTTGGGGGCCTTCTTGTGTTCCATCTAAAAGTGGTGCCTGGTATATGTTGACTTTCATTGATGGTTATTTAAAGAAGGTTTGGGTGTATTTCTTGAAGCATAAAAATGATATTTTCTTAACCTTTAAGCAATGGAAAGTTTTGACTGAAAAGCAGACAGGAAAACATGTTAAACGGCTACAGACAAATAATGGTTTGGAATTTTGTGGAGGTAAATTCAATGAATTTTACAAAAATGAAGGAATTGCTTCGCATCACACTGTAAGAATGACTCCGCAACAAAATGGAGTCGCCAAATGCATGAACCGGACCCTTTTGGAAAGGGCTCGGTGTTTGATCTCTAATGTAAGATTGACGTTTGATTTTTGGGCAGAAGCCATTGCTACGACTTGCTACATCGTCAACCACTCTCCTTGTGCTCATCTCGATTTCAAGACTCCAGAGGAAGTTTACTCAGGTACTCCTACTGATTACTCTACTTTAAGAATATTTGGGTGTCCAGCATATATGCATGTAAGTGAGGGAAAGTTAGAGCCTAGGGCTAAGAAATGTATTTTTCTCGATTATGCTTCATGGGTGAAAGGATATCGTTTGTGGTGTCCTGATCCCAAATCATCCAAATTTTTAATCAGTAGGGATGTTACATTTGATGAGTCCTCTATGTTGTATCCTAGAAAAGAGTCTTGTAATCCCTGTAATTTAGAAAAAAAGGATGGTACATAGAAACAGGTGGAGTTAGGGATTGGTAGTTCAAGTCCTTCACAGACGTCTTCTACACATCAGACAAATCAAGTTGATGAACCAAATCCTGATCATGTTTAAGATGAACCAGTAGAAGAAGAATATTCCATAGCCAGAGGCAGACCAAGACCGGAGATTCAACCACTACAGAGGTATGCAAATTTAGTTGCATATGCTTTATCAGTGGCACAGGAAATAGGTGGAGACGGTGAATCTTCAACATATACGGAGGCAGTTTCAAGTGTTGATGGTGATAAGTGGGTGGTGGCCATGAATGAAGAAATGGAATCTCTGTTCAAGAATGATACTTGGGTTCTGGTGAAGCCGCCAAAGGGTAAGAAAATTGTTGGTTGCAAATAGGTCTTCAAAAAAAAGAAGAAGGTACTTCAGGCGTTGAAAATACAAGGTATAAGGCACGTTTAGTTGAAAATGGCTACAGTCAGGTACAAGATGTTGATTTTAATGATGTTTTCTCACCAGTGGTAAAACATAGCTCTATTTGTGTATTACTTACAATGGTTGCCATGTTTGATTAGCTTGACCTTAAGACAGCATTCTTGCATGGCGAATTAGATGAGCAGATTTATATGAAACAACCTAAAAGTTTTGAAGTGGCAGGAAAAGAAGATCAAGTGTGTTTGTTGAAGAAATCTTTGTACTGATTGAAGCAGTCTCCAAGACAGTGGTATAAGAGGTTTGATTCATTTATATTGGGTCATGATTTTTCCAAGAGCATGTATGATAGTTGTGCTTACTTTCGGAAGTTAGATGACGACTTATTCATCTATTTGTTGTTATATGATTATATGCTCATTGTTGCCAAGAATGTCACAGATATTCACCATTTGAAGGCCTTATTGCATGGTGAATTCGAGATGAAAGATTTGGGAGCAACAAAGAAAATTCTTGGCATAGAGATAAGACGTGATTAAGGAGCTGGTAAATTATTCTTGACCCAGGAAAATTATCTCAATAAAGTTTTGGAGAGTTTTGGCATGCGAGATGCCAAAGCAGTTAGTACTCCTCTTGCTAGTCATTATAGATTATCTACTGCTCAATCACTACAGTCACAAGAAGAAGAAGATTATATGGCATTGGTTTCTTATTCTAGTGTCGTCGGCAGTATTATGTATGCAATGGTATATACTCATCCCGATATTTCACAAGCTATTAGTGTCGTGAGCAGATATATGGCCAATCCTAGCAAAGAACATTGACAAGCGGTGAAATGAATTCTCAGATACTTGAAGGGTACTTCAAATTTTTGTTTGGAGTTTCGTAGAACCAGCAACACTTTGGTTGGTTTTGTAGATTCTGATTATGCCGGTGATCTCGACAGACGCAGATCTCTGACAGGTTATGTATTTTGTATTGGAGTTTGTGCCGTCAGCTGGAAAGCTACTCTACAATATGTAGTAACTTTATCTACTACTGAAGCAGAATATATGGCAATCACTGAGGCTATCAAAGAAGCGTTATGGTTGAGAGGTTTATTCGGTGAGTTATCTCTACATCAAGGGGTTACTACCGTTTATTGTGATATTCAGAGTACTATTCATTTGGTGAAAGATCAAATGTATTATGAGAGGACGAAGCATATTGATGTGAAGTATCATTTCATTCGGGATACTATTGTAGAGAAGGTCTTTATTTACACTACAACAAAATATAGAGTTTTTAGACATAAAAGGTGAAATTTTTAAACGCTTTTTTGCGTCTTAAAAATAATTTTAGACACTTTATAAAGTGTCAAAAAAACAAGTGTCACAAAAATTATTTTCGATAGTTTTCTTAGACACATAAATGTATCGAAAAAACATACATTTTTTTACTCATCTAAGTGTCGAAAATCTAAACGTTGAAAAAACATATATTTTTCACGCATCTAAGTGTCGAAAATTTAAGCGTCAAAAATTTATTTACACATAGATGCATTAAAAAAAACATTTTTGACAGTTTTCTTAGACACATATATGTTATTTTAGACGCTTTGTGTAAACTTTTAGATACTTTTTTCTGTCTATATTTTTCACTTTTAGACAAATTTTTATGTTAAAAAACTCCACTATTTTTGAGTTAAAAAAAGCTTAATTACAATTTGCTTTGTGTGTAGAGGTACTTGGAGAGTATCGAACCTTGAACTTCACGACATCCTTGATTCTTTTGATCTTTATAGAGCATGCATCTTTCCTTTTATAGATGCACAAAATCGCACAAATAGACACAAAATCATTGTCTAGAGTAGTGTAATTCATAGCATTTAGTTACAAATCTTTACAAATATGTGATTGAACTTCAATCGGATACGAACGACCTAGAACAAAGAATATAACACCTATAAATTGGTTCTTCATTTTGATGTGGGAGGCAACTCTGGAGGGTCATCAATTGGGGTCAGTGAAGACGACCCGAAATCGAGATTCAGGAAGAAACCAGGTGGCCTCTCGCGAGGTTCTATTGAAAGCAACTGGCTTGAATCACCCACAACATCAGCCCATCCATAATGAGGTCCAACCCTTAGTCACAAACACACATGTTAATCTCCAACTCCACAAGGAAAAATGTATAGTTTTGCTTGTTTTCGTGCACGTTCTACTGTGGCTAGCTATTCAAATATAGCAAATCATGTAATAAGAAAGCATGTTCTTACTCGTAGTAGGCTTCCTTGTCCACGACTATATCCCAGCTTTCATGTGTTATGCTCTTTCCATACTTGTGAATTTTCCTGGTAGAAAATCGAAAGGCATATTAGTTTCCAATGCTGCTAGTGAAACAATAAAATCAGCTCTCAACTTGTGCTTGACTGTCGTTGCAATAATAGAGAAAATTTAACGCTAATAATAGAACCAGTATATATATTTTTATCACAAATCAAGTGATCGGATTTTAAAACCTTATTGGCTCAGCTAATAAAATTGAACTCGGAATTTCACATTTGTAGTTAGTGAGTCTAGTTCCAAACTCAGTCGAATTCTAGGAAAAAAGAGGGTAATTGACATATTCCAATTCCTGAATCAGTTGTGTCTGAATGAACCAAGTTTTTTCCTACTTGGTGACTAGACATTGATGAGAGCATCGAATTCAAAGTAAGATATGGATAAGGTAAATCTTACTTGTCTAGGATGAACAAGTATCCTAGACAGCGATTAGTATATAACAATCAGTATACATTTCTACATTCAAGAATATGCCCAAGCGAACCTCTACACATTACAATAAATACAAGCTAGATTAGATGACATAGTACTAATACACTCTAAAAGCTTTCAATTTGTGCTGCATTCAGTTATTTAAGTTAAATGGCTCTTTATCCATATCCATTGCAGCTTGTAACAAGTAAAACCATGTATGGCGTTTACCAATTTGCAGAAAAAACTACCTAAGAGCTTGGGAGCGAGATGCTAATACTGGAATCACGTTTATCCTACTTCCATTATGACAATATACAACATGGCATCGAAGACCTTGAATTCTCAGTAACTTTTGAAGCTCCCTATCAGGAGGAACCTGTACAATACAAATTAATCAAACTTTAGGTAGATAAAATACTCAAATTTCACTGTTGACTGCAAATTTGAGTCTACACAAGTGAATATAGTTATGGCCATCCATAAATTGACACTCTATCTATAAATAGTAATTTGGGTGTTGCCTACAAAAAGGACCATCTCCTGAGCTATTAGTTGAATAATAGAGGTCTCTACCACTGTTGCAAATAAATACATCAAAATCACTGGGGCTAAATCCCCCTAAGACAAGGAATAGGGACGTATCCATGGACCTACAGTGTTGGAAAAGAGAAAGCATCAGTGTTTTCAATATCAAACATCAATGTATTAAAAAAAATTTGTTAGCAAACGTTCAGTTATTGAAAACTTGTGAAATTTAGTTCTGTGTAATGTATGAAAAACGAAGTTGAACATTATTTACAAAAAGAAGAGGAGCTCTTACCAAGAAGAGAGTTCACTATATTGGGTTTAACTGCCAAACGAACAAGGAGAGAATAGAAAGTAAGTCGAAAGAAAGAATCATCTTCCATTCATTTTCAACATTTTCCTAATAGGCCAAAGGCTGTAACACATTCATTTTCAATCTCTACAGATCACTTTTCAAATGGTAATGAAATTGCTTACCATTTTGCTAATCGAACGATCTCCCACTACTAAAAATGGAGAATAGAGCAATGAACACAGAGTGCACAGGATCAAAGTGTAGCGTGGGAAAGTAAAGTACCCTGCAAAATAAAAAACACAAGCAGATATATAAGCAAACAATTAAAAGCAAAGAAGATAAATAACATCAAATATGCATTTTAAATGGAAAATCAGAATAATCGAAAAGGAAAGAGGAGAGATTGTTAAATGGAAAATCAATGATGGCCTTGTCTTTCTCTCTTTTTTATATCCCAGAACCTGAAAATTGAACTAGGAATCTCCTGTCTTGAAGAAGCAACCAATGAGTCTATATCAGTCATCAATAAAAGGTAAGTAGGTATTAGGGTTAATCCTTTTTAATCATGAATCTAAAGTGTGTTATGAAAGGATCATTGCAAAGTAATCAACTATCTCACTGATGGAAGAGAAAGTTCTTCAAAAACTTTATGATAAAAAAGTAGAGATGGACAACATTAATAAGAAGAATGCAGAAATTCGATCCTCCATTTGCCAACCTAGGACCTCTTTTCTAATAGTTTGAGATTTGAAAGCTTAACAGCACAAAATTTACATACAGGGACAGACCAACTTATCTGAAATTCCGAATCCTAAAAGTACCATGTCTTGCACTACCTCAACTAATTGCAGAGACTACACATCGACAAGCTCACAGCATAAAAGTATAAACCAAATTTCTCCTGAAACCAAAACGCAGAGAAGATAAAAATTTATTAGATACAAAAACAGAAATGAAAAGGAAATTAACTCTATGATAATGCAGATTCTATACAAATTTATCCATCTACTATACAAATGACTCCTAAAACTATGAAATTTGTAAACCATTAACTACGACATAATGCTTTTAGTAAAACCTAGGAATTAAAAGAACTCTTTTACAGACATAAAGAATTGTCTTTTAGCATCACACCCAAAAAATTACAAACAAAGAGCAAACAATTCTTGAAAAGGTTTGCCTGTATAAACCACATGTTGCTAAAACCAAAGGATTAAATCACATAACTGTAAAAGTACATATATATATATATATATATATATATATATATATATATATAGCAAATTGACATCAGAGCACAAATTATCTAGTAGTAGTATCAAAATTATAGCACTTCGGACTAACAAAGATCTTTATGACTGGCATAGAAAATGAATGAGACCAAGTCGTCTGAAGATAAAGCCCAAAGATAAGCACAGTATCAATCTTTTGTAATCAATACTACTTCCTGAGCTCTTAAACACAAGAGATGTTTGAAATCAGAAACATGCGTTATCATACTATAGATGAGTCATCAAAGAGATGTCTAAGTTTCCCCAACTTCAAATAAATTTCAATGATCATGAGAACCACGTAGATGCAGACAGACATTAAGGAAGAAAAACAAAAATAGAGGATGAAAGTTTATTACACAAGTTAGAGTAGCCATGAGTGGAGTACCAATAACCTGGAAATTGAATGTGACAATTAAGAGGGTGACAAACTTACACTAAATCCTAATTAAGCTGTATATTTATCTAAAGACCCCAATTCACTAATTATGCGAGCTAATGATTCTTCACAACTTAATAGACTATGTTCAAAATTAAATCAATTCCAATCCATCCAAGCCATTGACACATTCAAACAATTCACAAAATGCAACCTAATAACTATGATACTATATGCAAAATCACATACAAAGCAAAACATATGACCTTCCCCACACTTAAACAACACATTGTCCTCAATGTAAGAAGGGAACAAACAGGCACATAATAAAAGAAGAAACATAAATTAAAGTAACACAGAAAATAAAAATAAAAATAAAGATAAAGATTAATTTGAAAAAGAAAAAGGGTTAGACAAGGTCTCATAGAGATGGAGGTGGTAATTGAACACCTTGAGAGTCAACATAAATTACTAACATTTTATTAAAAGCTCAAAACAAATCTAATTACACCTAACAATTTCAATCAAGCTTCTAAATGTGCTAATTTATGGTCTTTAGCTTGACCTTGCATCCATGGAGGCATCCTAATGATTCGAAGATAAGGAAATCACTTCCTTGTCCTTGGGAATCGCTCCTCTAAGATATAGCTTGCAATGATGCCTGTTGAACTTAAAAGTGTACTTATTAGCATTTTCTAGTTTAAGGGCTCCATGATCGAAAACTTCAATGACCGTAAATGGTCCGCTCCATCTAGATTTTAACTTTCCTGAAAATAACCTTAACCTTGAATTATATAGCAGAACATCGTCGCCTACTTTAAATTCCTTTTGTTTAAGACGAGCGTCATGCCATTTCTTTATCTTTTCCTTGTAGAGTTTGGCATTTCGTACGCATTAAAATGAAACTCTTCAAGTTCGTCCAGTTGTAGAAGTCTCTTTTTACTGGCTTGTTTTCAATCAAAATTTAATGCTTTAATCCCCCAGTATGCTCGATGTTCTAGTTCAACCGACAAATGACAAGCTTTCTCCTACACGAGCCTATAAGGAGTTGTTTGAATAGGTGTTTTGAAAGTTGTGCTATAGGCCTATAAGGCATCGTCTAGCTTTGTTGCCTAATCCTTCCTGGAGTTGTTCATCGTCTTTTCCAAAATTTGTTTCAGCTTTGGTTGACAATATCCACTTGGCCACTAGTTTGCAGATGGTAAGATATAGCAACTCAATAGTGCACTCCATATCTTTTTAAAAGGGCATCAAAATATCTGTTGCAAAAATGAGTGCCTCCATCACATATTATTGTACGTGGCACTTTAAACTGGTTAAATAACCATTTAATTAATTTTTGCCCTGCCTTCCCATGATTGATCGGAGATGCTACCACTTCAGCCCAATGCAAAACATAATCAACTCCTACTAGAATATACATATTTCCCATTAAAGATGAAAAAAGACCCATAAAATTGATGCCCTATACATCGAAGACTTCCACTTTAAAAATGTTGGATAAAGGCATCTCATCTCTTTTGGAGATGTTAACTATTCTCTGACATTGATCACATTGTGCTACGAAGGTTTGAGCATCTTTAAACAACTGTGGCCAATAAAATCCACTCTCAAGTATCCGATCCGCCATTTTATTAGCTCCATAATGCCCAGCATGTTGACCTTCATGACATTGCTTTAGGATGTCTAACATTTCCTCCTCTAGAACACATCGTCACATTAACCCATCTGCGCATGCTCTATATAAAATTGGCTTATCATATATATATATCGATTACAATCATGCAAGAACTTTTTCATTTAGTGGTAAGATAAATCTGATGGAAGTTTACCAGTGGTAACATAATTTGCGATATCTGCAAACTATGATGTAGTCAGACTCTCAAGTAGCATCAAAGTTTCATCGGGGAAATTTTCATTAATATCATTATTTAGATTACGTTCTCCTCCTTCAAGTCTGGATAAGTGGTCTACAACTATATTTTCTGCTCCCTTTTTATTTCCCACCTCTATATCAAATTCTTGTAAAAGTAATACCCATCGAATGAGCTTAGGTTTTGCTTTTTTTGTTAAAAACGTATTTTAATGCTACGTGATCTGTGAATACAATTACCTTTGAACCCAAAAGGTATTGTCGAAACTTATCACGTGCGTACACTACTGTGAGTAGTTCCTTTTCTGTAGTGGTGTAATTTAGCTGAGGTCTTGCAAGAGTCTTACTGGCATAATAAATCACATGTAACTTCTTATCTTTCCTTTGGCCCAATACACAACCTATGGCTTGGTCACTTGCATCACACATAACTTTGAATGGAAGTGTCCAGTCCAGTGGTGATAAAATTGGTGCTGATATTAATGGCTCCTTTAGTGTGTTAAATGCAGACATATACTTGTCATTAAACAAGAAAGGCACATCCTTAATAAAAAGGTTTGTTAAAGGTCTTGCAATTTGCGAAAAGTCTTTGATGAATCGACAGTAAAATCCTGTATGACCTAAAAATCCTCGCGTACCTTTTACATTGCTTGGAGGTGGAAGTTTCTCTATCACTTCTATTTTCACTCTGTCAACTTCGAATCTTTGATGTGAGATTTTATACCCTAGCTCTATCCCCTCTTGCACCATAAAATGGCAGTTCTCCCAATTCAGTACTAAGTGTGACTCTTCACATCTTTGAAGAAATTTGACAAAATTAGTTAAATATATTTTGAAAGAATTTTCAAAGACTGAAAAATCATCCATGAACACCTCCATTATATCTTCTATCATGTCAGCGAAGATAGACATCATACATCTCTGAAATGTAGCTGGGGCATAGTAAAGTACGAAAGGCATCCGTCTATACGCGAAGGTATCATAGAGGCAAGTGAATGTAGTCTTTTCCTGATCATCAGGGTAGATGAAAATCTGATTATATCCTGAGTATCCATCTAAGAAGTAATAAAAAGAATGACTGGCTACCTTTTCTATCATCTGGTCTATGAATGGAAGAGAAAAATGATCTTTCTTAGTCACTGAGATGAGTTTGCGATAATCTATGCATACTCTCCATGATGTGATTGTTCTTGTTGAAATTGCTTCTCCACTATCACTTTCTAATACCATCATTCCACCTTTCTTAGCCACACATTGTACTGGGCTGACCCATTCACTATTAGAGATTGGATAAATTATCCCTGCATTTAAGAGTTTTATGATTTCCTTATTGACCACCTCCTTCATATTAGGATTCAACCTCTGTTGACGCTCCCTCACCGTTCTACATCCTTCTACTAGGTTTATTCGGTGCATGCAAACATTTGGGCTTATGTCTCGAATGTCAGCAATCTGCCATCCGATGACTTTTATTCGCTTCCTAACAATTTCTACCACCTTATTTTCTTGTTTTTCATTCAATTGATTGGAGATTATTATTGGTAATGTTTGACCTTCACCTAGAAAGGTATATTTGATATGTGCAGGTAAAGGTTAAAGCTCTAATATCGGTGGTTTTTTGTAGATGGTGGTATGGGTGCTTCAATTCAAACCGGTTTATCTTGATGCATTTGAACATCTGACTCCTCCATCTCATCATCTCCTTTAGATTTAGGGTTCTGATGTCCATTGTCTACCTCTTCCTCCACTGATTGTACTTTTGCGATGCAACTCTCAACTTATTCTTGCAAATTTTGATCCATAATTTCAACCTTCATGCATGTGCTACTCGTTATTGGATTCTTGAAGAACTTATTCATATTGAATTCGATCTAATCTTCACCTATTCGAAGTATTAATTTCCCCTCGGGAACATCAATTATGGCTTTCCTTGTATTCTTAAATGGTCGACCTAGGATAAGTGGACAGTTATTATCTTCGTTAAAGTCTAGAACCACAAAATCTACAGAATAATGAACTTGTCTACTTGCATCAGAACATCTTTCACTATTCCAAATGGTCTTTTAATAGATTGATTAGCCAACTAAATTAACATCGATGTTAGCTTGACTTCACCCAGTCCCAACTTCCTGAATATTGACAAAGGCATAAGATTAATGCTAGTTCCCAAATCATATAAACACTTGGTAAATTCAAACTCACTAACCACATAGGGTATTGTGAAACTCCCTGGATCTTTCAATTTAAATGGCATTTGACTGGTGACTATGGAGCTGTAGGAGCTAGTTAGAGCTACCATTTGATTATCTTCCCAAGCCCGCTTCTTTGATAATACGTCCTTTAAAAATTTTGCATATTTAGGCATGTGTTCCAACGCCTCTACAAAGGAGAGATTTATCTTTAGCCTCTTTAATTTCTCAACGAACTTTGCAAATTGTGCATCTAACTTCTTATTTTGTAATCGTTGAGGAAAAAGGATTTTAGGTTGATATGGTGGAGGAGCGATATAAGGAGGATATTCGCTCATGTCCACTTCTTTCTCCTTTTCTTGATTTTTCTCAATACACTACAAGAAAATTGCGAATTAGCGTCGGAATATTACCGACGCCACAACTTCCGTCGCCTTTTACCGACGGTACATAAATAATTCGTCGGAGAAAACAAAATTTTCCCGACAGATAATCAGTCCGTCGGCAATATTGTAGGAAAAAATTCAGCCCAAAATTTGCGACAGACAATAGCGACGGAACATGTCTCGGCGACGGTAAAAAAAGCGAGAATCGTTCCCGCAATTTAATTGCTTCGCCCTTTACCGACGGTATTCTGTCCGTTGGTAAATATACCGATGGCCTGTGAATATTCCGTCGGGGAATTGTTGACTGTCAAATATTGCCGACAGTCAAAAGTTACCGTCGGGATATTGAATTATATACCGACGGAATTTTATCCTACCGTCGGAACATATTTAAAGCAAACGCTATTTACCGACAGACGTTCCAAACCGTCGGTAGTTAAGATATATTAATAATGTTTACCGACGGATACGATCCATTCCGTCGGCATCTGTATAGGCCTATCCCGACGGTAACATTTCACCGTCGGCAATTGTCGGCAGGAAAACCTATTTCGCCGACGGACGGTCAAGTTCCGTCGCTATTTGAGTTTCTTCCGGAATGTTCATAGCGCTCTTTTGTAATTGTCGGCGATTCCCGCTCTATTGCCGACGGAGTTTATTATTCCGTCGGTAAACCGGCGGCTATATATCACGCCCGACCCCCCCTCTCCCTCGCGCTTTCACTTCTCACCTCTCCTCTCTGCTTAAGGTTCAGAGTTTTCCGACTCCTCCTATCGAATTTTTCAATCGTGCTTGAGATAAACTCTCTTATAAGTGTATTATTTTACTAAAATAGCTTGTTTTTAAGTTTTAAACGTAGATATTTAGTCATAGAATAAGATT
>JANZXP010000003.1:9863313-9875503 GCA_027576715.1 Erythroxylum flavicans | reverse complement strand
ATATATTATTAACAAGTCATAATGTTAATACATGAATCACAAATATCCATTGGCCTAGGGCACACTACTAACAGTTTCAACTCTACTGTCTCCGAAACTTCTCTGTTCTTTGATTTTGACCCTGAATCATTAACAAACACATCAAGGTACCTCAAAAACATAATATTTAAGCTCAAAGACTTATACTAACCTATAAAAACACTTAAACACACAAACTAACACAATTCTAACCAAAACACATACTAAACACTCAAATTAACACTTAATACATAAAAAACTAAGCCCTTAAACATGATGCAATTCACACCTATCATCACCAAAGATGCTGATTGAACCACATGCATATGGACTAAAAGTATAGATTTTGATGGGTTTATTCACTACTGCATATGTAAACTACAAAATTCTTCTCGATCTACTTATTTATGAAAACTAAAAAAGTGTAATGAAACATTAAATCTCAAATGACTCGTAATATGTTAGACCTTAAAGGTTTTGCAAAATGTTAATAACTCAAAATGGTAGTGTGGAAGCTTTTCAAATGTCTTATTCAAAGCTACACAAATTTGCAAAGCTTAAACATCAACGTACTTAGTGATTACTGGAGAGAACATTTACGCTGAAGGAATAGAAGGTGGATCAATGAGAGGGATTGGAGTGATCAGCAGCAATGATGTGTGAATGAGAGCAGATCAACGAGAGGGACAGATCGAACAACCCTATTGCTAAGTTTTCAAGAGAAACAGGGTGAAAATTTGGGGATTAAAAGTTAATTTAGGGTTTCTATAATAAACATAAATTATTTTCTTTTTTTTGTTCTTTTTTAAATATCCACGTAAGTCATGTGTGTTTTTAACATGCCACCTAAAGACCAACTAGCCTGTCCATAATGACACATGTATGACACTTCCTAATTTCGGTCCAAAATAACCTAACATTGAGTAGACACGAGATTGTTTAGACCATTATTGAGCAACTTAAAAAGTTTGGCCCTAAATTGATTACTGCCAAAAAAGTTTGGCCCCAATTTGGGCATTTAGTAGTAATTCTAGAAATTTCATGAAATGGGAGTAGAAGAGAGGAGAGAGGGACGGTGCATATAAGGTTTTAACTCCAGATTTTTCTCTTCTCATTTCCTCTCCATTTCATCTTCTTAATCACATCATTTTGCATAAGGAATTAAGCTAATTCTAATTAGAAATCAAGGTAAAAGTTAATGGTTTTTCTTCTCATCTTCATCTTTTCTTTCTTTGCTCACAAAGAACTGGAATTATAAGGTTAGAATTGGGATTAAGATATGTATTTGTGGTGTTTCTAGTTGATAAATCAAACAAAGCTAAAGGGGAAGAGAAGGAAAAGCATTAGAAGAGCTAGTTGGCCAATTTCAAGGTTTGGGACTATTATTAGTTTAATTTCTATTTGTGCATGTTTGAATGTGTACAAAGATTAATTTGGACATGAAATGACTGCTAGAATAGTGCCTTGGTGTTACTTTGTATGGAATTAGTTGAATATGACAAGAAAGTAACGTTCAGTGGAATTCTATCTAAGGTTCACTTGAACTAGTCTCATTGTTTGGGCCATAACTCTGCCCACAGACCTCTAAATTGAGTGATTTCAATTAAAGATGAAACAACATAGCACTAAAAATATGTAAAAGAGACCTGAACCTAATTCTAGCTACATGATATTGAAAATTGAGATTAAAAATGGTGACCTAATGTTGCCCTTATTTTGGAGCAGCTTGTGATGTTTGGGGTATATTTCATTATTTAGAAGTCCAAATGGCCTGATTTTTTATGATATGGAAACTATAGACATAGGGAAAAATGTTTACAAGATCTCAAAGCCTAATTTGAACGTTTTTTATATAAAAATTATCGAACAAGTGAAGACCATCGTGTGATTTGCTTCTGGACTGATTTGTTTGCCCATTTTTAAACTCACCGTGTGCCTAACCCAAGTTGCACTATTTGGAGATTTTTTTTTGCTTTCAATTTTGAATCTCACTCAAACTTTTTCTGATGTTTATGAAACTTTGCAAACACCTAGAAATAAATGAAATATGAATTACCATATATGAATTGGGTAATTAAACATATTTAATATTAAACATAATGCATGCGAAAGGAAATTTACATGTATATAGATTATTTATGTGCATATTTATTGCTTATATGTGTATAGTACGACTATACAAGTTTACATACTAATTTTGTGAAGATAATTAAATACAATTTAACATGTTTTATATTTAAATGATGTATAGGAATTTATATAACGAAATTATATGAATGTACATATCGAAACATGATTGAACAAAACATATACGAAATAAATCATACGAGCACATGTGATTTGTATGCTATTCTAATGGTGGTAAGTTATCACTTGCATGTATGAACGTAAATACAGATCTTATGATTTCAAATGAATATCATGTGATTTGTCAATATTTTAATTATGAAATTGGCAAATAATTAAAGGAAAATGTTACAGTGTGTCTGCTTTATTATCTTTGTGGTGGATAGATAGGCATGCCTATAGGGTTATAGTGTAGCTGCTATAGTTTCACACCAATAGTGTCTTCATTTCGAGATTATAGTATCTCTATAGTTTGATGCCTTCGGATATCTATGGTTCGATACTTTTAGTTATCTATAGTTTGATATCATCGGATATCTACAGCTCCTGTTATCTATACCCATAGGAATGTACAGGCCTAACATAAAAAGTAAACTAAATAGTTTTAAGTAAGAGATACAGCATGACAATATGAATAATTTGTATTGATGAACATTGAATATCAATATTTTGGCTTATAAATTTGAATTTATGGTATATGAATAACATATTGAAGCTATTTGCATTATGTACCTTGATTAATTATTCCATCACTATTTATATGAGCTTATGATATTCATGAATATATGTGTACTTGGCAGATGACTGCTGTAAGTAGTCATCCAAGCTATATGTTTTCCTACTAAACTTTCAAGCTCAGCACGAGTGTTAATCCATATAGCTCCAAGTAATAGGAGTAAAGCACATAGATCATTTGCAGGGACCAAGGTCAACTGTTAGAAGTAAATGTACTTTTAGAATGTATCTTTTTAGTTAAAGGTTATTGTATATGTAATGAAGGAAATTGTAACTTCTCTACAATTTTTAACTAATAATTTAAGTTATATGTAATATTTCTTTTGAGTTATCATATAAATGTAAAGATGTAATACTACTATTAATGATAATGTTAAGTGATATGAAATTTTGTAATATGTATGTGTATAGCATTAAATAGACAAATGTGTGATGATATGAATGGAAATATGTCATGAATGTATGTAAAGAAATTTGGTTGTCATATATGTGGCTGGTTTTAGGTTCGTATACAAGTGTTACAAATTTGAAGAGTGTTTGTAATTTCGCCAAAAATTTTAACGTTTGAAACAATTTAAAAGAAATAAAAATGTGCAAACTCAATAAAATAATAACTCTCTACCGGCAAAACAAATAAATCTTGCTAACAAAACAATTTAAAAGAAATAAAAATGTGCAAACTCAATAAAAACAGACGAAAGGTCGATTCTCGCTATTTTTGTCAACTTGCAAGCATTCAAAGGGACAGATTTACATTCGAATTTGGAATTGAAAGAATGAGAATACATTTTGTTAAAAAAGAAAAAAATGCTAATATGATTTTACATATAACTATCATACTCATCCCTAAAAACCTTACAAATCTCTAATAATCATCACCAACCTATAAGCAACATTTACAATCGGTGATTAACTAAAAGAATAAAACCAATCCAGACAAAGAAAAATCACAAAAAAGAAAGTTATATTTAAGACCAAATCTGCTTAGAAAGGGTGAACATTCCGGCTCATCCCATTAACGTTGGTGAAAATTCCCACAATACCGTGTCGGTACGGCAAATATGACTTCCGTTTGTAACTCTCCTTCATCTTTCTGTTCTCAACGTAGTGCCTCTCGGCCGCCGACGCCGCCGCTACTCCACCTTTCTTAACTTTACTAGCCACCACCTTCCCCTTCCTCTCCACAACATCATTTTGGCTACTATTTACGCTTCTCTCTGCCTTCTTGCCTGTATCACCCGATTTCTTTGCCTTCGTTTTGGGGACTGAAGGACGTTTGTTGTTTAGAAAAACAAATGCGTCTTTACCATCGCTGTTGCTTCTTAGACTCAGTTCTCTAAACCTCCACAGCTTCGAAAACCCAGTGGAGTTGCTCTTTTTGCACACCTCACGCGAGGTGTCCACCGCTTTGCCTGTCCACACACAGTACGGTCCCTCCGGCTCGTCGGATTCTGACGATGACGACTCACCATTGTCTCGCTCCTCTACAAAGATCTTTCTAAAGGGTGACTGGAGGGTGGCGGAGTTTTCAGGCTGGGAATCTTCATCTCTGGAGAAGACAAGATTTTGGTTGAATAAAGGAAAACCCGGCCTGATCTGGCCGTTTTGGAAGACATCGTCGGCGGATATCGACGCCCCATCAGAATTCGTGCAAATAAAGGTAAAATCTTCATCATCGTCGTCATCTTCTCCGGTATATCCGGGCGAAACCTCGTGTTTGTCCGCTAAAACACCATTGCTAACCTGCAAGCTACAGTCATTTTCACTCACTTTCAGCTTCAAATCGAAATCCTCCATCAATTTACCTTCGTAATCAACAGACCCACGAGAACCCATCAACATTATCAATCGAAGAGCACAAAACGAGAATCAAGTTTCTCTCTTCCTCTAGTGTTCTCTGTAAGAGGACGATAAAAGAGTATCCTTTGAAAGGTCTTTTGTATCTATTTGTAGTATGTAACTAGGAGTTGGTTGTGAATAATGAGAGGGGTACGAAGTTTCTGTTTGGGCGCTGATTGTTGGGAACCCAAGAGCTCTTCCCTTCCTATGTCGTGTGCTATTTCTTGTTGGGGGGGTGAATGATAGTTGTGCGTGTCACTATATATGATGAACACAGAGGAGATAGACACTGGATGACGGAAATATAAAGGCGCGTATTTTAGGGATTTGCTTGGCGAGAAAGTTCCTAATTATAGGCGGTTATTATAGGATTTTGAGCTTTCGAGGGCTAAGGCATAAGGGTCCAAGCAAGACAATTACCTAGTAAGAGACAAAAAGATGTGTGTGTTCATATTCCTATTTCCTACGCGGTATCTGTTATAGTTGGCCACGTATGGGATTATTATTTGTTTAGGGTTTAGCGGCCGTTGGAACAAGAGTGATCATCGAAAATAATTTGTGGGATTTTGAAATGGGTTTTGTTAATGTGAGTTGGTGATAAGCGGTATGGTTACATCAGGGATGATGGGTTCTTGATCCGAGAAGAATCTGAATTCTGAGGCCGAAGTCAGCAGCCACAACTTGCACTTTCCTTCTAGATTTTTTTTTTTATAATTGGGAAATTTTAAGATGATGTGTGAGATTGACGTTGGAAATTTCGAATTAGATGGGAAACGGGACAAGGCATGTTCAAGGGCGAGGTAATTGATTAGAAACTTCTGCCCATAATTGAATAAGGAAGGGTCTTTCCAAGTCGTATAATTAATTTAAATTTTGTTCTATTGGTGAACTTATAGTGTTTATAATAATTAATTATTATGTATTTTTAATAAATTATTTCATTTTCATAGGTAAGTTTGAACACTCTCAGCGTCAGGTGCGAGAAATTGCACCAATTCTTCATTGAATGTAGTAATGGACTATGAAGGAGGATGTGTTGCTTATAAGAAACCTGGGAATTTGTGAAGATAGTAAAAGAAACCATGGGGACCTTAACTTATGCCCGTACGTGGAAATATTCTTTTATTTCTGAAATTTCATATTAGTACTAGTCACCATCAAAAAACAAAACCTTGGCCAGTAGATGACCAACCCAGTTACTCAGAAGAGGCATGGCACAAGTTGAGGTAGCACACTTGGAGCTTTTGGTAGGTGTTAGGTTTTTTTGAGTTTTGACTCTCAAACACAAGTTCGGGAGCGCTCTGCTTCTGATTTGGAATAGTAGTAGCGTTGGGGGTTACCTGGATGGGTGTCCTGCACCTTCGTACAAGGGAGAGTTAAAACCTGTTCTCAACCTCCGATCCCCAGCCACCTTTAAGAGTCTCAATGATACTATAATCGTTTCATGACTTTTATCGTTCCATTTTTTAAGCCAAGTAACTGACAATTGGTGTTCCCAAGTTTTGATTCTATGAGTGGGTGGGTAGGTGGGCGGTTGATGTTTAATATGTCCTTATACGTAGAGATTCCTATTGTTGCTGGTTTTGCTAGAGGTCAGAGAACATGAAAAAGAAGTTCATTTCACACTGGAGATGATGTTTACTAAAGCTTTTTGGCTAATACAATAAAAGCAAGTTTCAGTTTTATTGGGAGTGGATTATCCTCTTCTTTCTCCAACATTATTACATCTATTATTTTAAATCAAGATCTTTTTGGTATGCATAAGGAATACAGCTACTCCTTCAGCTACAATGTGACACTGATTTGAGTATAACATTTGATAATTAAAGGTTAGTTTTACTAAATTATGAAAAATTTTGTCAATGGACGAAGTCCAATAAGTTCTCGTAGAAAATATAAGAATAAATGAAAAAAGAAAAAACTTAACCATTATCAAGTACATCCTTATTTTAAAATAATACAATCAAATAAATTCTTAAAATTCGTAAGTAAAATAAATAACTTAACTTTTGTCTAAGTAAAATATAAAATTTGTGTGCATAAAAATGTTGAAATAAATTAATTTATTTTGTTGTTACATAAAAATTAATTTCAATTAAATTTTATTTTTTATTAAAATAACTTTAAAATTATATTTTATATATTTTAATAGTGTCATACCTTGTTCAAGTTAGTTAAAGTCAAAAACTTGTCGATATATATGTGTGTGTGTATACATATACACTTTAATTAAATTTTTAGAAATATTAATACTTAAATTTTGTATCTAATAATACAACCACTTTTCCTTTTCTTATTTAAAGCATATAAAGTAATGTCCCAAGCGAATATTCAACTACTTTGCTTGGCTTATCCACGAAAAGGATTAGAATAATTAGAAGGCTGGAAGTTTTGGACTTTTTGGAACTTTGGGAAATGGCACAAGGACCAACCCGAGAAAGACCAAGTAAAGCCGGAACAGAATAATATTTGACCAGGTCGCTGGACCAAGTCTGGTCTTCTCCACAAATTCTCTCGTCGTTTGGGGAAGTTCAATTCAACTCAACCGTGGATCTTTACCCGACAATGATTCGTTAATTATTTGCATGATGGTTGAATATTTGAGCAGCCTTTGGATATGAATCTTTAACGGATAATGGTACATGTGATAAAATTTCTACAAAATTTAAGGACCACATAATAATTATTAATTAAACATAATTTAATTTAAGTTAATCCATAAATTTGGATTGAAAAATATTAGTATAATTAATTTATTAAATATTAATTGATAAATACTTTTACCGAATATTATGTTTAATTGTCATTTTACAAGACATTTCTACCGTATATGTAGGCTTGGCAATAGGCAAAGCTACATGGGGTTTGTGCAGGCTCAAACCCAACCCAAAATTTTTTTTTGAACTTAGGCTTGGCATGAAGTCTCATGATTAAGCTTTAATAGTTCAAAATATGATTAAATTTAAATTTTTATAAAGATTTAAAATAAAATTTTTCTAAAATGATATTATTTTAAATAAAAATTTAGGTAATTCAGCAGCCTTGACTTAAAGTCAATAAATTGCAAAATAAAATCATCTATTAAAAGCCCAAAATTCTAAAAACAAAACGTTGCGGCCGAAGCCTAATCAACTATGGCTAGGCATTTTTTACCACTCCTAATACTTGTCGTACGGGCTAGAAAATCGTATGGCATTTACTAGTATCGTACCGGTGTAATATGGAACTAAATTAAGAATTTTTAAAATTTTAAGGACTAAAATTAAAAGAAAAAAGTTGTTGCCTATGCTTGTTACCGACCCATTACTGTACTTTTCCTCTTCTTTACCTCTATAGTCTCTCCTCTGAATTTCAAGTTGCTACATTTGTATCAACTCATATTCTATCCCATCTAGATTTGAGTCTCCTCTCCTTTGCTTATGCCTACCAAATGTCATCCTTCCAATTTTATGAATATCGTATCGGTACTGGTATTAGATTTAGGTCCGATACGATATTGTATTGATACCGATCAATACTGAGTATTATTTTTGGTAATTTTTAAATTTATAAAATAGTCCTTAAATTTTTTTAAATTGCAAAATAGTTCATTAATATATTGTATTATATACTTTATAATTTTACATCAACTCTATATCCAAAAATCATAATAATAAAAAATTAAAATAATGTTTATTTATTTATTTTATTAACATTACTTTTCACATATTTCACATATAAATAATAACCAAAATTAATATGAAAAAAGATCATTTAATCATTATACAAATATAAAATTGAGAACAATCAAAGTATTTAAAATATTACAATTTTATCATATAATAAATAATAATTACATGAAAAGAATCAAATAAAAAGAATAATAAATATCTGTTACTCGCTAATAATTACAATTTACAACAAGAGTTCGAGCTGAAAAACCAACTAGAAATGAAACCTGAAACAAAGCATTTATAATTACATTGCATATATAGAATCTAATATATACATCAAATATAAGTCAAATTAAACGGAAAGGAGAAACAAAAACTTAAAACTTCATTCAATCCAATACTGGATACCCGTTATAACTGCATTAACTTCAATTTTTATTTGGTACAAAATCCTCATCATTGAGAGAAGTCTCATCATCACTATCATTCAAATTCATTGCACCAAATGACATGTCAATACTTTATCACCCAAAATTATCTTCCAAGTCACTTACTACAAGAAAACCATAAATTAGCGATGGAAACTTACAGACGGAACAAATAACATAGCTAATTAGAGACAAAAAATCAATATCTGTCAGTTAAATTGTCGTGAAAATTTTCATTTTGCGACAGACAAATTTTTCGTCGATAAAGGTACAGGGAAAACATTCACGCAAATTTTTCGACAGAATATAGCGACGACAACGTCATACCCATTGGTAAATTAAGCAGGAATGCTTCCCACAGTTAAATAGCATTGAAATTTACCGACGGATATATTTTCCATCGGTGATTTTTCGACGGTATAACTGTGCCATCGATAAATTTATGCGGAAATACTTGGTTTAATAATCAGTGTCAGTTTTTTACCGACGATAATTTATTCTATCGGTGATTTTCTAACGGTCTACCCACTTCGTCATTAACTTCAGAGTAGTCGTTTTAAAAAATCAAAAACGACATCATTTGGTTTAATACCAAATGACGTCATTTCGATTCGGGGTTAAACTCAACCCGAACCTTCCCTCTTGTTTTCTCCCCTGTTCTTTCTCTATTTTTCTCCTTCCTCGCCATCGCACGTTTGCAGTTTCTCCTCTCGTCGCTGTCGCTCGTCCTTTTCTCGTCGCCATCACTCATCACCGTCGATCACCCACGTCATCTTCCTCCTTCCTTCACATGCTTCAGCGACTTCTTTTGCGTGTCAGTTGAGGTAAGTCGATTTTGTTATTTACTAGGTTTTTGTGTACTTGGTTTAATTTGGGTATTTGTTTGTGGTTTGAACCTATCATTTGAACTTGTTGCATTTTTGACGTAAATGGCCTGCATTTTTAGGTTGTTGTATTCTTCTATTGATGACATTTGTTCTTAAATATAGAAAAGCTGAAGAAAATTTTTAGGATACATACAATTTTTGAAGTTTACTACTATATTTAACGAAAAAATAAAAATATAATAATTGCTTATAATTACTAATAGCTTAGATATAAAGAAATTCATTTTTTATGTTTTTAATTTTTTGGTCTAATTTGGGTTCAACCATTAAAGATTAGACTTGCTATAGTGAGTTGGACTATTGGAATGAGTCTGGAATAGTATTCCTCCCGACATATGTGTAGAACTAAATCTTGAAGTCTTTTTGATGTTTGACCTCCAATATACAAGTTAGTAAAGTTAGAGAGGCAAAATAAAATATTTAGCGAGAAAAATGAGTATGAACAAAGTCCTTTTTCTTGAAAATATTGATTGCTTTTTATACTGGCATGTGAGTGTATAGGATGCCAATTATCATTATACTATACAAATGATGAGAAAATCTTAGGTGTTTAAGTTCTCTTTTAACCATAAGGCTAAACAGATTCAATATATATCTATTAATAACCTCCTAGGCCTTAATTGTAGGTAGGTTTTTAGGTTGAAGCTTTCACTTTGGAACATAATGTTAAGTAGGTATATTGTATTGTGAGCATTTTGTTACAAATTATGTACATATGAAAATATATAGGTATGTTATATTATAAGCTTTTTGTTTCGTAAGGCAATATAACTATAGAAGTTTGTTAATTTGTCACTTTACTCGGTGTTAGCTTTGTTGTGTTTTGCTTATCATTAAGCCTGATATTTTGCTTTTCATTAGATCTTAAGATGCTTCACTTTCCATTAGCACCCATGATGCTTCACTTGTCATTGTTTTTGGTGTTTTACTTAACATTAAGCTTGATGTTAGACTTGTTGTTAGGCCTGAGGTCTTTCACTTGTCGTTAGGTCTAAGGTATTTCCCTAATGGAAGAACTTACATTACAATTGTCAATAATATGCAAGTGAAAATACATGAAACACTATATGTTTTATAACTTAGTTATAGGTTTCAATTTTCAAAATGATAGAAAATTATTTGTTTTATATTAAGTTGATTTCATTTGGACCGTGCTCAAGAAACATGACATCCAAATTCAAAGAGAAGATTGATCTTGAGGGTTATGTATGGAAGGATATCTCTCAGGCCATAAAGGAATTTTACCGTTAGGAATTTGAGGTACAACAAAAACTATTTTCTTTTTAATTAATTTTTATACATTAATTAGATAAATATTATTACAATATAAGTATTTATCAAATGTTTTTCCTTTTGTTTCAGAAAGAATTTTTTGGGATTTGGATTTGACGAAATCATTTATAACGTATGGGAGAGACGAACACGTTCAAGTTAGATACATATGGCTGATGTACGATCGCCTTATATTTATGAACAAATATGGCATCACCTAAGGCAATGTCTATTTCAGAGCGTAATTCAACCAACAGACGTGGGGGACTGGGGGGAGAGAGTCTGCCCGTACATACGAGAGGATCTATTACCCAACACGAGCATACAAAGAAACTTGTAAGTATCTACACTTTATATTTATATTCTAATTTCTTTACTTTGCTCTATTTCAATTGAATTTGATATGTGAACTTTAGAATGAAAATATGTATATTCTAGAGAATGATAATGTTATAAATGTCTGGGTGCCATATATAACTGTATTGTTGACTTCTTTTCTTTGTTCAATAGGAGGTAAATATCATAAAATAGAGAAAACTCTGCCGAAATTTTTATAAATTTTATTTCACTTATAACATTTTATTCTTATGCAGGAAAAGTCTATGGACATGAGGCCTATACCCCTATCAACTCTTTTTGCACACTCACACTAAGAAGCATGACGGTGTAACATTCATCAACAGCAGTTGTAGAGAACTAAATGTATGTAAAATTTATGGTTTAATATTAATGCTTAATAATTATCACTTACTAATATAAATATTGCCTTCTAATAGGACCAAATACAAGAAAGCATTCAACGATAGTCTTAGCAGTCTGAAGATGTTGATGAGACTCAAACCTATCTTCATACAGTAGATGGTATGGACCGTCGTGGAAGGATATTCGGCTTAGGTTCATTTACGAATACATATTATTCGTAATCTTCCACGTCCAGTACAGTAGCATCTGGTAGGCGGTCCACAACCAATGAAGTCCAAGAGCTTCGGAACACAGTGCAAATATTGATGGAGTACATAGTTCAACTCCGTAATAAGGTGGATGAGTTGAAGGGTAGAAGTAGCACTTCATTGCACCAATCGGAGCATCCACCGCTTCCAAATCAATAGTTATACTTTTGGTCATTTCATTTGAATTACAAAAACTTATTATGCACAATTTAATATTTTTATTATCAATTAAGATATTTTTAACTTTATATCATCAATCAAATTTCTGTTTAAACAAATTA
>JANZXP010000003.1:9850393-9863213 GCA_027576715.1 Erythroxylum flavicans | reverse complement strand
GTGTTTTTGAATCACATGGAAAAGGAGAACAGAGAATTGAAAGTGAAGCATTTCAGGAAGATGCTTATGAAATAAATACATCTGTCGTATATGAGGATAATGAACCTTTGAACGATCCATGTAATGTATATGAAGATAGGATATGATGCAACTAAGATTCAGACCACGATTCGGAGGTACTTACCGTACAGGTGAAACATCTTATAGTGTAGCAGCTGGAATTGAATCACCTCCTCCCCCTCCAGCTACTACACTTGCAGATGAGGCATCACCTTCCATACCTGCTGCTACACCATCCACCACCCCTACATCATTCACTACTCCTATACCGACAGAGATATCAGGGGTAAACAATGATGATGAAGGAGACAGCCACCAACCTGAAACTGAGGGACCTGATGGAAGAACTTACATTACAATTCTGAAACTGAGGGACCTGATGGAAGAACTTACATTACAATTGTCAATAATATATAAGTGAAAATATATGAAACACTATATGTTTATAATTAAGTTATAGGTTTCAATTTTAAAAATGGTATGAAATTATTTGTTTTTATATTAGGTTGATTCCATCTGGACCGTGCTCAAGAAACATGACATCCAAATTCAAGGAGAAGATTGATCTTGAGGGTTATGTATGGAAGAATATCTCTCAGGCTACAAAGAAATTTTACTATCAGGAGTTTGAGATACAACAAAAATTATTTTCTTTTTAATTAATTTTTATACATTAATTAGATAAATATTATTATATTATAAGTATTTATCGAATTTTTTTCCTTTTGTTTCAGAAAGAATTTTTTTGGGATTCTGGATTTAACTTGATCAGTTATAAAGTATGGGACAGACGAGCACGTACACGTTATCGAGACTTTGTTGCTATGATACATAGGGCCGATCCGCCTTACATTTCTGAACAAATTTGGAATCATTGGCAGCAGTATTAACCTGAGGCAATGTCCATTTTAGAGCGTAATTCGACGAACAGACATGGAGAACCGGAGGGAGAGAGTCTTCCTGTACATAAGGGACGATCTATTACCCACTACGAGCATGCAGAGAGACTTGTAAGTATCTACACTTTACATTTATATTCTGATTTCTTTACTTTGCTATATTTCAATTAAATTTGATGTGTGATTTTTAGAATGAAAATATGTGTATTTTGGAGAATGATAATGTTATAAATGTCTGGTGCCATATATGACTGTGTTGTTGACTTCTTTTCTTTATTCAATAGGGGGTAAATATCATAAAAATAGAGGAAACTCTGTCGAAATTTTTATAAATTCTAGTTTGCTTATAACATTTTATTCTTATACAGGAAAAGTCTGTGGGCATGAGGCCTACACCCTATCAGCTCTTTTTGCACACTCACATTAAGAAGCATGATGGTGTGACATTTGTCAATAGTCGTTGTAGAGAACTAAATGTATGTGAAATTTATGGTTTAATATTAATGCTTAATAATTATCACTTACTAATATATACATTGCCTTCTGATAAGTCCAAATACATGAAAGCATTCAATGACAGTCTCAGCAGTTTGAAGATGTTGATGAGACTCAGACCTATCTTCATGCAGTGGGTGGTAGGGACCGTTATGGAAGGATATTCGGCTTAGGTTCATTTGCAAATATATGTTATTCGCAATCCTCCATGTCCAGTACAGTAGCATCTAATAGGCGGTCCACAACCAATGAAGTCCAAGAGCTTCAGAGCATAGTGCAGACATTGATGGAGTATAAAGCTCAACTCCATAATGAGGTCGACGAGTTGAAGGGAAGGGGTAGCATCTCATCACACCAATTAGAGCATCCACTGTCTCCAAATCAATAGTGTACTTTTAGTCATTTCATTTGAATTACAAGAACTTATTATGTACAATTTAATGTTTTTATTACCAATTAAGATATTTTTAACTTTATATCATCAATCAAATTTCTGGTTAAACTAATTAAATGTATACTATTAAATTCATAATTGTTTAAATTATACATCTACTATAGCATCATGAAATAAAATTTATTGACGGTATATTTTTTAAAAAAAATTTAGTTGATTTATCGACAGAAATTTGCGGTTGTCGATAAAATGAATACCATTTACCCACAGAAGATGACTAACCGTCGGTAATCACAGACGAAATAACTAATTCTGTCGGTAAATTTGACGTACGACAGAAACTAACCACCAGTAAACTCACTAATGGAACAAACGTAACCATCAGTAATGTTTGGACAAACATACCTACAGAAAATCGCAAAATGTCGATACATTTATCAATGGAATAATATTTTCCATCAGTAAATTTACCAAAGGTCTACCGCACAAGAAACCATCGACATATTTACCAATGGTACATTAGTTGTCCATCGGTAATTTTACCGACTAACATTTTGTTTTCCATCAGGAATTATTAGCTATGGCCGTTTCTACGTCGCCTTTATCCGTCGGTAAAGTTTGTCACTAAGCTTACTTACCAATGGAACATTTTTCCGTTGGTAATTTTCATTGCAAAATGACATTTTTCTTTTAATGACTCTCATCTATCAAACCCAGTTCCTCGTAGACTCAATCTGCCAAAAGATCGATATAATTGGATCTATTAAACTACTTATTTTATTAATTATCCTAATAAAAAATAATAAAATAATTAAAACTTATAAGAAATTATATCTAACTTAATAATGATAATAATATACCTTTCCCAGAGCTTTAAATTGTATCAAGCAAAGATCAAGTCATTTAATCTTTTGTACTCTAATCTATTTCTTGTCTTGGAATGGATGGATTCAAATATACTCTAATTCCTTTCATAGCCTGTTGCACTCACACATTGACTTAGAATTCGAATTGCAAACCTTTACAATTTTAAAACACTACTTCTGAATTAGTCCTACTAAGAAATTATAAGTCATAAGATAACAAAAGTGGCATTATAAACAAAATAAAGTGATGATTAATTTTTAACAAGTAAAAAAAGTGAAAAAATATATACCTGGATTAAATTTTGCTCTTTGACGAATAGTAATTAGAATCCCAAAATCCCCAGAAGCCTCCTTATAAATCTCCATTTGTAACCTTAGGAGATCTTGCATAATCTCATGGGCAACAACTATTGTAATAGTTAATAACATTCTCCTATTAACTTCAACTTTCTTTGTAAAACTTAGTTTGAAATAGACGTTAGGATTCAAAAATGCCCCTGCTGTAAATAAAAAATAGTAAAGTTGTCTTTTTGTTCTCTCATTAATGACTGTAAGATAAGGTGTGTACAAAGAAATCATATTTTTCAGATTGACCTTGATTGCTTCCTTCACCCTCTCTATAGCATCATAAAAACAACTCATTGTTGCTTTTTCATCACTGTCAGCCAGACGAAATACCCTCACCAAAGGATCACAAACTCAGATGAAAAATTGATGTTGGGACCAAAATTTAATATCTTCAAGTATTTTTGAAAACCTCCAATCCAGCATTAAACCTAACATGTTGAGATACAACTCGCTTAGCACTTGTAAACATCTGTCTTAAATCTTTCTTCATTATAATAAAACATTAAAGTAATAAGAAATTTGTTGCAAATCTTGTAACAACAGAACGACGCAAATTCCTAGTATTGGTGAAATCATTTCTTATTAAATTCAAGACAAATGCACGATTGTAGATAAACTTGGTCATCTTTTTATCTTTTTGCACAATCTTATCAATAATAGAAAAATACTGAGCATCCCTTATATTTTCCAACATTAAGTCAATGCAATGTATAGCATAAGGATTAAAAAAAAGAATTATACTTGCTTTGTAATCTTCTTCTAGCCGCTTTATAAGCTAAATTATTGTCAGTAATGAACTGAACAATATTTTCTGGCCCTAATTCATTCATAACTTCATCAAATATTTCAAATAAAGTATTAGTATTCCTAACAAGGCCAGATGCATCAATAAACTTCCAAAATAATAATAATAGGCTGGTGTCTCCTACTTATCCAATCATCACACGCGATTAAACACCCATAAGTAGCTTAAGTCATTCTTCTTTCATCCAAATAACTTTTAATTTCATAAACAGAGTTACTCAACTAGTCATCAATTGAAGGAGCTGTGTATCCTAGACTGTAAGAGACTATAGCATCTATCATAGGCTAATAATAATCTGAGAAGCATTGAATGTTATACCTCAATTATATCACCATCTAGCCATTGTCATATCCATATTATGGGTCTTTTCTTCTATTTAGCGCACTAAGAATTGAAGGTTGAGCTCCAGGAGTTGTTCGTGGTGCAAAAAAATTTGACACTTGCCTTCTTCTTTTCTTAACATCAGGTCTAGATGCAACATTCACTTCTTTTTGTGTAGGAATACTACCACCTTCAACATTTCCACTATCATGCTGAACACCAACAAACAAACTTTCACTACCAATTTCATAATTCAGTCTCTCCCTTCTGTCTTTCTTGTACTGATACTCTTCAAGTAAAATTTTCATTTGCCATTTGACATCATGACTCACTTTTTTACAAGATTCCACATTTCCTTTAACCCAACTAAATGCTTCTTTAATATAGTAATTCCTCCACCTTTTAAATGCTTATTACAAAAAAGGAAATGATACGGTTTTTAATACTGAGGATCAATGCAGTATGAGCCCAAGCTGGATCATTGTATTTTCCTAAAGTAGTTGAATTATTAAGAATAGTTGAACTTCCCTTCTATTTATTTGTAAAAATAAATGAAGACATATATTAAAATAAAGAACACATAATTTCATTGTCAACTACTATCAGAAAATACGTATTGTTTAACTCAAAAATCTAAACTAACACAATTACACAATACATATATACATCTTATATAATATAACTCATTTGTATGATTACATCATGCACAATTCAACTTCATCCAATTCAATTCACAAATAAGTTTAAAACAGCAATTCAAGAATTCAACATATACAATGACACAATACATGTATACATCTTATATAATATTACTCATTTTATATAATTACATCATTCAACCATAAACTAAAGACATACACTCACAACTATAGCATATTCAACTTAACTATAACTCACAACTATAAGTTTACAACTTACTTTATGTAATGTCATAATTCAATGATAAACTAATACATTTTGTTTACTTATACAATTCAATTTATAATGCTTATGATTAGTTTGTTTTCTTATAATTTTAATAAACATTGTTACTAAAATCCTAATTCCCAACTTTAATTTAACAATTTTCATTCACTAATTTTAATCAACATTCTTAGTTTCTTACCCAAATTTTCCAATGCATTAATTTTTTTGATAAATTGACAATGTCCAAATTATATTGAATTGAACCAAATCACATAAACAATTCCATGTTTCAAATCCAAATTTTCCAATGCATTAATTTTCTTGATAACTTGACAATATCTAAATTATATTAAATTAAACCAACTCATACAAACAATTCCAAGTTTCAAATCCAAATTTTCCAATGCATTAATTTTCTGCATAAATTGACAATGCCTAAATTACATTGAAATTGAACCAACTCACACAAACAATTCTAACTTTCAAGCTCAAATTTCCTAACTCACACAAACAATTACAATAATTCCAACGATTCCAACAATTCCAACCATCACAAAACACACATACATAACCAAATATAATGCAATTGCAATTTAGAGTAAAAACGCTCCTAAAAAATTAGAAAATGCAATTAAGAGTCAAGTCAGTTTGGTTCAATTTAGGTCAGATTGAGTTTGGATCTGGATCTAGAAAATTAAAATTCCAGATCAGTAGATTCTGCACTTTACACTCTACAGATGCACTGGGTAGTGGAGAGTGGATGGTTGGAACTTAGAAGCAGTGGCTGGAGAGCGGATGGGCATTGGGTGGCCAGTGGTGTGCACAGGAGACAGAATTGAGGAAGAGACAATGTATGCTGTGTGTGTGTGAGTAGTGACCTTGAGGAAGAGACAACATTGTATAGATTTCTTTTTTTCGTAAAACAATTAAACTAATTAAAAAACCTTCATCTTTTATTAAAAATTCAATTTTAAGTACACATATATTAAGTTTTAATGATTTTATTAGTTTGGTTATTCAGCCTATGAAGTTTAAAATCAAATCAATAACTTTTTATCATTTTAATTTTGCTTTTTCTAACATTTTAAGTTTAATCTGATAGGTCACTAATCACAAATTTGATAACTAATTTCTCATACAAATATTTTTTTTCCAAAGTACCTCAATTAATAATTTTCATAAAAACAACCAATTTCATAAAATAACTTCCATCACCTTATTGAAAGGGGACTAGTATCCTTCTATGCAAATATCCATCTTTTTTATTAATGATCTAACGATATTTTCAAAAGAAGATCCCATCTTTGTAAGTTTATTAATGACAACCTTACATACTTTCAAATCCTTGTTTGGGCTTGGAATAAACAAACAGAAGAGCACGTTATTTGTACTAGTCAATGCAAGCAGCATTGCAGGTTAGTTAGCTAGCCTAATTTTTATGATATTTAAACATCCTTTATGATATGTAGGAGTTCCTATCGTAACTAAAAGACCTAAAAGCAATCAATTCAAGCCACTCTTAGAAAGGATTAAGGTTTAAACCCTCATAGTAGTAGGAAGAATGCAGCTGATAAAACTAATTCTCGACAATTTACATGTTTACTTATGTTAACACATATAGTTTCCTAAGACCATCACCAAAAACATGGAACAATCGATGGGAGGGTTCTTATCAAAAGGAAGTGGGAAGGGGGAAATATATAGATAAGGCTAGGCAAAGTAATGTTTATAAGGATCAATTGGAGGGAGGACTTGGCATAATACTAGTTAAAACCATAAACCAGATACTGATGTTGAAGAGTGTATAGAGATTACTGGATGACAAAAACTCATTAGAGTTGAGGTGGATCATTTAATATTTTATAAAATATCATAAACTATTATAATTGTAACTAAAAGCTGATCGCTAGTAGACACTACTTAATATATTCATACTTAAAGATAAGTTTAAAAGTGAATTTCAATACTAGATAGAAAATGAAATAAAACTTCTTTTTTATATGATAATTGTTCTAATCATGTACCTCTTTCTAAGGTTCAAGAACTACATAATTTAAGAAGCTATGTACCAAAATCCTTTATAGTTCAATAGGCTCTCATTACTCATAGAAATGTTATAACATACCTAAACCGTGCTTAAACTATTTTAATCCATTTTAACTCAGAAAAGGGGGATTGTATTATTTGGAAAACAACAAATAAGGTATATTCACAAACTAGTCCTGCATGAGACTATTAAAGGCCAAAAATAATATAGTGTCATGGCATAAATTATTCTGGCACGTAATTTCTTTTCCTAAGGATACATTGGTTTTATGCCTTGTAATCAATGATAAATTAAGTACACTTTCGAGGCTGAAAAAATTTCTTAGGGTATCAAAAGGTTGTGTATTACGCAATCAAGATGGGAAAAAACAATTCACTTGTTTTTCGAATGTTAATGCACTTTTTAAAGTCTGGGAATAAGTCAAATCTTGAATGTAGTGTTTCCTTCTTATAAATGACAATGGTGTAGTTGGAATCATAGAAAGGGAGTTGGACAATGACAATGGTGTAGTTGGACAATGGCTAAAATAGCTTTAAGCAATATGATTTACAATATTTGGCTTAAGAGGAATATAAGAATTTTCATAAAGGAGTGACTGGAAGCTTCAAATATATCCATCACAATAATCAATTCCTTAAAGGAACAACTAGCAATTCATCATATGAATGTCATTTTTAGTCTAAAAATAGTATGCATTTGAAGGATCTCACATAATGCATAACATGCAATCATATAAACCAAACACATATGTGGATACATTAAAGTCAAGAACATAATTAAGTTAGGCATGTTTTTTTGGTTAGTTCAAATTATGGGGTAGATGGAATTGAAATACTATAAAAGTCTAATAAAAAATTACAAGAGATGGGAGATAACATGGTTATGGACCTTCCAATTACAATTAAGAACTATGGGGGCAAGACGTATACGAGATTGAAGAAAGCTAGTACCATTAATTAATTAACATCTGGGAACTAGCCACTTCAAAAGTCATCCTTAATTAAGGATTGAGTAATAATTTCTTCTAGGGATTAATCACCGTGGAATTAAAGTGAGAAGAAGTATTGTGTTTTGTTTAGGGAATGAGTAAGTGAGAACAAGATGAGGCCACATATTTGTTGTCTTTTAAGACCATGTAAGCTGCTATAAGAATAGTTTTTCTAGAGAATGAATTATTCAATTTTTTAAAAAAAATCTCCTTCTTTGATAATCATTCAATTTTAAGAAAGTGGTAAAGATGGTAAAATTAGATGAACAACTTAACAACCTTAAAGAGCTTTAGATTACTTTTACACTTTATCAAATAAGATTAGGATTGTTTCCATAAGAAGCTTAAAAGAATAAACGAGTAGGTAGTCTCTTTCTCAGGTAATATATATAATACTAATCATAATCTAGCAATTTTGGTTGAGACTTTCTTAGAGGTAGACTGATGTAGGGAGAGTGGGAAAAGCAAGTTGAAATGTTGTATTCTTCTATTCTATGCCTATACTTTAAGTCGTATGATTTATGAATACATAATCTTTTATGCTTGGTCGATCTATCTTGGTCCTTTATATTCATATTATTAATTCTAAGTTTGTTCTTGAAGCTGCTAACATAAAGGTGACATAGTTGAGTTAGACATTGATGTCTCCATCAACATTTTGTGATGTTTTCTATCACATTAGATTTATGAATTTTATTTTTCCAAGTATTTGTGCATGATCAATATTCTCATAATTGACCTTTAAATGTTTATAGCTAAGTAATGATGTTACATACAAAAAAATTATTTTTATATGAAGTTATTAATTTAATTTTAACTTATTTATTTATTTATTTTATAGATAAATGGAGGGAAGTTAACTACTCCTGATATTTAGGTTCTTTAAGAAGATTCATTGATCTAACTTAGACTCATGCTTGATTAGTGTCTAGAATGAAGAATCATACCATTTGTTTATATAGTAACAAATAATTGAAAGGTAAGGGAATCACCAGATTAAAGACGTATTTAGTTGGGATTAAGGTGATATGGAGCCTTGTAAGAAAGCAATCTATGATGTGAAATATCATATCAAAATTTTGCTTAAAGAGTATCAAAGTTAGAAAGGAAGAAGGCAAATACTGAACTATAAAAAGTAGTGGAAGTTATTTTTGTGGTGGTCAAGATAATATTGGAAATGTTAAAGATGGTATTCCTACCCAATAAGAAGGGATTGCTACACCTGATGTAAGGAAGAGAAGATAAGTGTCTAAATTTTTTCCTTTACAAATAATTCTTAGAGCTCAACCTTTAATTTGTAGTGCCTTGTGATAGTCGTAGACTATATAATGTTTTAGTGGGTAGTTTAGTACGTGTTTAGTAGTTAAATTGAATTATTAATATATGTTTAGGTTAGGTTTCGGTTACTTAGTTAGATATTTGTGTTTTATGGGTTAGAGAATACTTTTGAGCTTCAATTTTATGTTTTTGAGGTGCCTTGATGTGTTTGATAGTTTTTTAGGGCTAATATCGAAGAACGGAGGAACTTTGGAGGAGACCCAAACCAAAACAGAGGCCCACAATCATGGCCAGTAAGCCGTGATCGTGATAGAAGTAGGAGTAAAGAGCCACGATCATGACAGGAGGCAAAACTCTAGGCCACGATCGTGGCCTGCATGTGGACAAACGTAGGGATGCTTCTAATTTTAAGTTTTCGATGGACGTTTTGGACCTGTCGAACTCGGAAAAGACCCTGGGGTTACCCTAATTGGAAAAACCATATGAAGGAAAGATATGTAACCCTAAAAGGGAGCTTCACTTCTACCACTTTTGAAAATAAAAGAGAGAGAAAGAAGAGAGAAGAGGAAGAGGAAGAAGAGGAGAAGAAGCGGGCCTTCCGACACTACTGACTTCCCAAATAAATAGGTTTTCCGATGCTGCTGCCTTCCACATTATCTGATCTAAGTTCTTCCCCTTTCCATTTTCATTTTTGTTCATTCAATGTATAAGATTGAAATGGATTGTATGATGATGGATTTTAGATTGTTGATGATGTTCTAACTCTTCCTTCAGGATTTTACCTTGATTTAATACTAATATAGTCATTTTTGTGTTTTATTGATTGGGTATTATGATTAATTACGGTACTTGCATATTTTGTTAATAAATTGAGAGGGTGAACTGGATAAAAATGATTGGATTGGGTTAATGAGAGTTAGGTGATCTATAGATCACGTGATTAATCATATTGATTATTGTGCGGAGAGAGATCTCATGTGAGACCCAATAGTTTATTAGAGGGCTTAAGATCTAATTAGGATTGTGGGTCTTTTGTTAATTGAGAGATTGCAATTTTCATAATTCAATTAGGGTTTATAATTTAGGATTTAATAGTTATAACCTAAAAGAGAGTAATCAACTTTAAGATAGTCTAGAACCGATACCCCGTTAATACAAAAATGGCTAAGTTAGCATTAATGATAGGAAAATCCCCTTTCCCATAACTTGGTAATTTCTCTTGATTGATTTTTCATTTTGACGTTTTGTGTTGATCAATTTTAATTTCTTTTTGTGTTAAATTTTTGAATTAATTTCTTGAAACCAAATTCTCGTATTTACTTTCTGTTGCATCTTTATTTTCACTTTATTGATTTTTTTAGCCTTAGATAATATAGGATTAGATTAGTTCACCCTCCTTGTTGGATCGACCCTTCACTTACTACAAGTCACGACCCGTGCACTTATAGTATTTGAAGGCTAGAAATTGTAAGCTTGCAAATCACAGACCAACACCTTGCAATCTAAAGAAGTAGTTCATAATATAAACATGACGATGGTTAGATGGTGGTATGATGCTTGTGTATTATTCAATAGTGCTCAGTCTTATTATTAACAACTTATAATGGATGTTATTGCCTCTTATGGTCTAGGATATAAAACACATTCAATAGATAACTACAGGGATAATCTTTTGAGTAGGTCTATTTATGAAACAAAAAGTTATTTGGATGAAAGAAGAATAACTTTGGGTAACCTATGAGAATTCAATTATATGTGATAGTTGGACAAGTAAAATATATAAGCCTATTATCAAAATTTTTATTTATTCTAACATGGGGATGAAGTTTTTAAAGTCCATTGATGCATTTAACCTTATACTATGAGGGATTTGAAGAAGTTGTGAATAAAGTTGGGCCTGAAAAATTATACAGTTCATCAGTAATAATGATTTTGCCTATAAAGTAGTTAAGAAAAGGTTGCACAGTAAGTATAATTCTTTTTATTAGACTCTTTTTTGCTACACATTGTAATAAAATGATGTTAAAAAATATAAGAGATGATATATATTTTCCTATTATTGATGGAAATGTGAATAATGCAAGAAAAATGAATGAGTTCATTTATAATTATGCATGCGTTTTGAATTTAATGAGAAAGAGTTTCACTAATAGTAGGAACTTGTGTTGTACTGATATTACAAGATTTACGACTAATTTCTTATCACTTTAGTATTTTGTTCTAATAAGAAGGAGCTAAGACAAATGTTTATAAGTGATAAGTGAGTTACATCTCAGTATATCAAGTCTAATGCTAGAATGGAGGCTTCCAAAATTATATTTGAAGAGCTTGAATTTTAACCTCAATGTCAATTTGTCATCTAAGTTTGTGAGCGTTTGGTGATAGATCTCTACATTTGGCTGATAATGATAAGAAAGCAATAATGAGTTATTTTTATGATACTATAGAGAAAGAGAAAGTACCTTCCTTGTATACACTTTATCTTACAGTCATTAATAAAAAATGGAAAATACAACTTTACTATGTGTTTTTTATTGCTGAGATATTTTTCAATCCTAATGTTTATTTTAGACTAAGTTTTAAAAAGAAAGTTAAAGTTAATAGGGGTTGTTAATTGTCACAACAATTATTTTGTATGATATGATGCAAGATTTCTTTAGCTCATAAATAAAAGCATACAAGGATAAGTGTAGTGATTTTAGGATGTCCATTACAATTCATCAGAGAGAAAAACTTAAGCCATATATATATTTCTTTCCTTTTGTTTCTTGTATGAAACTAATTATCACTTTATTTTATTTATAAGATTAGTTTTGTTGTTTTAAAGTTTCTTGGTGGGACTAATTTGAAAGTGGTGTTCCATAACTGCAAAGGTTTGCAATTCAAAATTTGAGTCAATACGTGAGTGGAACAAGATGTGAAAGAAAATAGAGCATATTTAAATTCATTCATTCTAAGAAATAGAGATTGATTAGAACATATAAGATTGAAAGATTTAGTTTTTGTTTAGTACAACTTAAAGCTTTGAGAAAAGTATGTTATTATTATTATTAAGTTAAATATAATTTTTTAGTAATATATTTTTATTTATTTATTAGGACCCTTAATAGAACAAATAGTTATATAGATTTAATTTACTTTGATTATATCGATCTTTTAGTTGATTGAGTGTCTGAGGAACCAAGTTTTTTACATGCAAACGACTTAGAAAATAATCTTAAGTGAAAAACTATTGACATGTTATTTGTTACAATAAATTTGAATGATAGTAATAAAAAGACTCCTCGTAATGATAAATATTTTATATTAAATAAAAATTGAAGCCAGTGCGATTTGAGCAGATATGTTATTAAATAAAGTTTTAGGTTTATATTTTTATCTTCTTTTAATTTCACTTATATTTATGTTATATT
>JANZXP010000003.1:9833936-9846854 GCA_027576715.1 Erythroxylum flavicans | reverse complement strand
AAATTATAACATTTTAATTGCTTTTTATTATTCTTAATTTTTATATGTTTATGATAATTAAATCATCTTTTTCTTATATTAATTATAGTTATTGTTTATATATGGTATAATATTAATAGAAATAAAGATATAGTTATTATTTTATGTTTATATTACTATGATTTTTAAGACATAGTTGATATAAAATTTAAAAAATATAGCACAACATATTAAGGAGTTATTTTGTAAATTTATAGAATATAAGGATTATTTTATAATTTTAAAAAGCAATCTGAAATGGTATCTAGGATTAACAGTATGAGTTCCATATTATACCAGCATTAAATCGGATATTTAGTCCAGTACGATGTTAGTTTGTGTGTCCCGTGAAAAAAGAAAGAGAAAAAGAAAAACGGCGACGGTTAACAGAAATTCAAAATGTCAAGTAGGCAATACTAGATCCGGAGCTGAACCAACTTTGTCTAAATTTGGCGGCAACCCGGAACTCAAGGACTATATTAAAAAAATAAAACGAAAGGAATATCAGAGTTAGAAATAAGAATAACAGAACATTTGTGCTTGCGTTGCATGTAATGGAGCAAATACAGAGATGAAGAAGAAGAATGAATGATAATAAGAGCAAAAAATATAGAGGCTTCTTAAAAAAAGTTGAAGATTAGAGAAATTCTTGGGGATATTTTGGATGTTCCCAAATTTTGATAAAGGGACATTATTCTCTCTCACGATTTCTCTCCTAAAATTTGTAATTTTTTGTTCGCTGGAACATAATTTCTAGTCTCTTTCTTCGATTTAGGTTTTGGTTGTAGGGTTTTGATCTTTTCGATTCTGGGTGTCTCTCCATTTCTTGGATTCCTCTTTTTTGTTCCTTCAAGGTCTTCTTTTTTCTGGGTTTCTGGTAGCTAGTGCTTTGATCATTTGCAGGGTTTAAAGATTGGATTTTTAAGCCCTTGAAGGGAGAAAAGATCGAAATTTTGATATTGCTGTAGTTTGTTTTGATCGTTTTGCAAAGAATAGAAGAGAAAGTTTTCTTTTTTTCCAGTAGTTTGATTGAAGAAAACTTGATAAATTCTTTACGAGAAACAAAGTTGCATAGACGACGGAGGAGGACTTATCGGGAAGGAGAATGTCAAGCTCGGCATCGCAGCCGAGTTATTCCACAAACCATTCTCATTCTCAGCTGGAATCAACAAATGACATAAACGCAACTTCAATTTTAGAGTCTCTGTCTCCGATCGCTCCCAACATAGATTCATTGATCGTCGACCCATCTCCTTCTAACGATAAGCTGCCGCCAAATGCTACCTCTTCTCCACCTCCCAATTCAGACTCTTCCCCTCCTCCTTCAGTTGTACCAGAAGCTCCTGTGGTCGCGCCACCTCCACCACAAGCAATTCCTCCTCCGTCTCCGTCGACAACTGCTCCGCCAGATTTATCACCGCCGCTATCATTCTCCACCTCTCCTCCGGTTGCTCCTGTTCAGCCAGGACCAGTTTCTTCAAATGGGAATTTATCTCCTGTTCCACCTGAAATATCCTCAACACCATCACCGTCTCTTTATCAGCCTCCTCCAGCATCCTCGAACCAAAGTCCATCTTTACAGTTCGGACACCAATCTACTGTATCATCACCTCCTAGTACGAATGTGCCACCCCAATCAACTAGTTTAAGCCCACCAAGTAATATCCCAACATCCACAAGCACTGCAACCACTTCTTCAGGCCTATCTACCGGCACCCCGAGCCCAATTTCTGGTGGGAATTCAAAGATTTCCAGCACAACAACAGAGAAGGAAAAGGCAACGAAGGCTGTGGTTGGTGCAGTTGTTGGTGGTATGGTTCTGATTGCGGTAATTGCGATTTTTGTTGTTGTTAGGATGAGGAACAAAAGACGCAGGCACAAAGGTCTAAGTTACACTTCTAATAATTTCGCTGTGAAGACTGGTAACATCTTGGGATTATATTTTTTCCTGGTTTCCATTGCTTAGTTTGTTATGAGTTAATCAGGGATTTTGTTTTGTTATGCTAATGCAGATGGAATCGATTATGGACAACAGCAACAAAATGTGGGTTTTTCAAGTCCTGCGAATCAATCTTATGGTTCACGTCCTTCACATTCGCCTGTTGGAGATAACCATGGGATTGGTGGATTGGGGTCAGTGGCAGGCGTTATAGGTGGTTCTAAGTGTGTTTTCAGCTATGAAGAGGTGACAGAAATGACAAATGGATTTGCTAGGCAAAACATTATTGGTGAAGGAGGGTTTGGATGTGTTTACAAGGGGTGGTTGCCTGATGGTAGAGTGGTAGCTGTTAAGCAGCTCAAGGTTGGGAGTGGACAGGGTGACCGCGAATTCAAGGCCGAGGTGGAGATCATCAGTCGTGTTCATCATCGACATTTGGTCTCTTTGGTGGGCTATAACATCTCAGATCATCATCGTATGCTCATCTATGAATTTGTTCCAAATAATACTCTTGCCCATCACTTGCATGGTAGGTGAATGTAATATCAATATGTCCACGGAATATTGTTTTCTTGTAAAATAGACTTGACTCGAGCGGTTGATTCTGCTAACAGGAAAAGGAATGCCAGGGTTGGATTGGCCTAAAAGACTGAAAATTGCCATCGGTTCTGCCAAGGGTTTGGCATATTTACATGAAGATTGTGAGTGCTCTGGTTCTGCTTTTCTGCTGTTGCATAATTGATATGTCTATAGTATGGTGTAACTGATTCATGCTCTAAATTTTCATGCATTAAGAAAAGTGAGAGTTTTAATGAGAATCTCTTTTATGTGGTACATTTATAGGTCATCCAAAAATCATTCACAGAGATATCAAATCAGCTAATATTCTGCTGGATGATGCTTTTGAAGCACAGGCAAGTGCATCTTATTTCTACTTCGAGTACGTTCTACGTTAATAGTCACTTGACTCACTTCAAATACGCTCTCTTCAAGTATCTAGCTCTATTATGATCTCAGCATTTCTCCAAATGCAGGTTGCAGACTTTGGGCTGGCGAAATTGAATGATAGTTCACAGTCCCATGTATCAACTCGAGTCATGGGCACATTTGGGTATGTTTTGATTGTCTGTGACCTGCAAGTGTCTTTTCTTATCTTACTTGTTGACCTCTTAACTATAAATCAAAGCAGGTCAATAAAATATTTATTCTTTTTTTGTTAAAGTTTCCCCCTCTTCAAAACAATTTCCAAAGCTTATAAACCAATTGGTGAGTGCTTATATCATGTTTATGCAGTAAGCAACAGGTACCATAGGAAATGGTTTTGTCATTTGTTGGGTTTCAGAGTTTAGACACCGATACACTACATGTATACTGAGTACTCCATGACATGTGGCGTCAGGTACCTGGCACCGGAGTATGCATCAAGTGGAAAACTAACGGATAGATCTGACGTGTTTTCATTTGGAGTTGTGCTTCTAGAGCTTATCACTGGGCGCAAACCAGTAGATCCAACTCAGCCTTTGGGGGATGAGAGCTTGGTTGAGTGGGTAAGATTTATTTCCGCAAGTACTAGTTTTCTTGTCTTAATCTAGGTTCATGTTCAAAAGCATGTTGCAGTACCTTGATGGTGTCTATTAATTCATCTGGAATTCTTCATCAACAGAATTTTTAGGTTATACAACATTGCTGCATATTAGTTATTGGACACAGCTTTTAAAAAATGATTGAATTTTCTGATCCTGCAAAAAAAAAGAAAAAAACAGAGAGAAAGGAAATTACATTAATTTATCTCAATCAAAAGTCGTGATCTGTTCAGTTGCTATCACTTGAAGTCACTCTACTATCTCCATGTAAGTTAAATAACATAAAAAGTTTAATGTGAGGAAGTGTTGAAGGGGAAGCTTAAGATTCTCTCTGGTGGAAGACAACATACTCGTACTCAACAGACTCGACATAATGCCAGATATTCCAAGATTTCATTTTCTGCTGAGTGTGAAAAAGTTGAACATTACATCTTGTATTATGACCTACTTCATTCATTTTTAGTCATTTGTCTGAAAATGACAGGCTCGTCCACTCCTTGTTCGTGCACTGGAAACTAATGATCTCAGTGAAGTAATTGATCCACGGCTTGAAAAGCATTACGTGGAGAGTGAGATGGTTAGAATGATTGAAATTGCAGCTGCTTGTGTTCGTCATTCTGCTCCAAAAAGGCCTCGAATGGCACAGGTGGTGATCAAAAGGCCTCACTCATTTGCTCATCTTTCAGCCAATCATGCTGGGGATTATGTTGTATTGTAGTTTCTGTTGGAAATGGTAAAATTTTCTTGACTCTATTTTAGGTGGCGAGGGCATTGGATAGTGCGAGTGAACTGTCTGATCCCAGCAATGGTGTGAAATATGGTCAAAGCACAGCATATGATTCTGGTCGATATGATGAGGAGATTATGAGATATAGGAGAACGGCACTGGGCAGTCAAGACAACTTAGAATTTGACACATGCAGTAGTGAATACAACTCAAGAGATGCATCTCATGGACAGCAGATCCCAAGTGGCTACACAAGCAGCGAGTCAGAAAGCCGAGCCATGAACTGAAGTGGTTTTTTTCAGACATGGCGCAGTCCAAGACGTCTACATTGACTTGTAGTTAAACATAGGTGATGTTACCACATTGATCATATAACTGTGTTGACAAAGCATCAGGAAAGCCATTGTCCGGAAGAAACTTTGAACTTGAACTGGTCAGGTTTGATCACTCTGAAACAGTTTTCTCCTTTATCTGTTAAACATCAACGCGCAAGGTTTGGTTCCCTGTAACGAGTGGGAGAATTCAAGGAAATTGAGGGGAGAATTCAAGGAAATCTGTAAAGTGTTTATTACTCAGGTTATTATGCATCCTTGTATTTCTTCCTTTTAGGCATGATTAACATTCCTATTGGTGCTAGAACAATACAGGGTCAGGTTTGAGTGTCTATACTTGTAAAAATCGTGATCTAAAGTTTAACTATATGTCCATGCCTACATGTCTTCTGGTCATTCCTAGTTTGTTTTCTGACATTGATTTTCACTAGCTGAGAATTGCTTCAGCTTTTACCTATTTACAATTTTACCAACACATGGTAGTAACCAAGACTGATGTGCATGTAGCAGAAATATATGATATTTACCAACACATGGTAGTAACCAAGACTGATGTGCATGTAGCAGAAATATATGAAGGCGGGTGTTTGCTGCCCAAAGTAAGAATGCACGTCAATCTATTTTGAGAACAGTTTCTATATTTTGATATACTTCAATCTTGTTGTTGAAGTAAATTTTACGTCAGTTTCAACAATTTGAGTTGATGAAATTATGTCCATTGGAGATGCCACAGTGAGGGGGGATAACAACAAAAGAGTTTCATCCAGATAAGGCACCAAAAGGATTACTTATCATTTGTCCAAAACGTTCAGAACCTTGGTGTTACTGTAGCAGTCCGTGTTTTCTCATTTGAACTTTTTTGGATCTGTAATCTGGTCAGGTAATCATTATCAACTCTCAACTCTCAAGCATTGGACCTGCATATCTGTCCTGTTAGCTCAAGCAATGAGATATCTTTGGCTGTGCATCCTTCTTAGCGGACCGCTTCAAACACCAATTGTTCCATATCAGAAAAGAACGTTTTAGAAAATATGGTGAAGTAATTGTATATATTGTTAATTATATTAATGAATCGTTGATTCTTTGAAGAAGGTAAAGTAATTTTAAAAACTCTCTTACTACTAACTAATAAAAGAATTAAAATATATTAATTGTTGATAAAATTGAACAACAAAATAAAATAAAATCTAAATAAGAATACAATATTAATAACAATATAAAACAAATAGTTGAATAAAGAATTCAGATCAAGTATTGTCTAAATAAAGATTCCTCTTAATAATATTTTTATAATTACAATTCAACAAACTTATAAAGGTTTTAATATCTGGATTGATAAAAATTCATAAATTATGAACTTGTTCTCTTTCGAATTACGATTACATATTTTCAAGTTTATTATTCGATATTTCTACTTAATTAAACCTAAGAATGCTCTAATTTTTATGAATTTTCACGAAAAGTGTGACCTAACACTATAACACCTTATGTAACTTCTAATGTTTAAGTCAAGGTCCACCCTATTTGTAGATTCTCTTAAATCGTCCATATGCAAATTAATATAAGATCTAATTGGTAACTTTAATTAAATCTGCTTTAAGAGCATTCAAAGATATTTCAAAAAAAGAATCTCACTTCATAAATAATATTAATACTAGGATTTTTTACTCAAAACATATAAAGAAACTAGTCACAAATCGTGCTCACATCAAGAATCATAAATGATGAAATAAATGACATCAAGATAGAAAGACTTCCAGATGATATATTTATATTTCAATCAATTTTGACATGTTGGGATGATCTTCAATATTCTTTTTTTAATTTATTTATCAAAAACAACTTCAAAGTTGGTTGCTAGAGTATTGTTCTACCTCATACAGCTAACCTTAAGTTTATAACAAAAGAAAGTGGAAAAGAATGATAGGGCCTCCTAAAATCAGGATTTTTTCACTTATATATATTTTGTCTATCTCAGACATGGTTTGAGACATGATCACGTCCCAAATCATGTATTTAATGCTTCTTTCTTGGAGGAGGATACAAGTTCTAACATGCTTGTATCTTTCTGCAACTTTACTTCAAAGGTATCCGAACTAGACATGGTCATGTTTCAGTCCACGTTATTCTTCAAAACTTTTCTCACACACGGTTATCTGACTATGTCTTCATATTTGGGTATCCAAAGGGACAGGAGTTGACATACATTCATGAGCTAAGTTGTACTTAATTAAAAATTATTTTCTTCATGTTTATGCTTGCAATCCTCTCTAATTTTTTACATATTTTAACAAAAGGCAACATCTTCTCAATACCTAAAGATGTAATATAAATTGAGTAAATTAAGGTAATTTAAGCATAAAAAGACTAATGAAATATATGTATGTTTAACATACATAAAAAATCCCTATACTTTAACTTTTTTACTTGTCCTCAAGCAAATTAATCTCATTCATTCTCAATTTAAATAAGTTTAGGTTTTAGGAAAGTTCAACAAATCAATTAAAGCAATTAAAAGTCTTCATCAGTTGGCTTACTAGAGAATGTTCATCAACTATTTAAGTCTTTAAATACTTTCACAAATTACAATTTAGTTCAACCTAAAAAGTAATCCTTTAGAAATCACTTCAATTTAAATCATTTGACTATATATACAAAATGAAATAAATTAGTAAAAATCTTTCACTCTGAAGCACTTAAAAAACATTTGTTTTGGTATTTTTGTGGAACATCGGCAACTTTTTTTAAATGACATCCAAAAGTTTTGACATAACTAAACATCTTATTATGAATACCTTTAGTTACTCAATTATTTCACCATAAAAAATACCGACTAACATCACTTTTAACTTTGACTTTTAACTTACTTTAAAGTCTGTTAAGTGAATTTATTTATGCTCAATTACTTTTTTTCTTCACATAATAAAACACTAAGCTATTTGATAAGCTCAACTATAACATAATTTATGTTAAAATCTTATACACAAATTTATTACTCAAATCAATTATTAATCTCAAGACCATTAAATTAAATTAAAACTAAATTGCTCATTAATGGTTGTATATATTAACCTAATTTAGTTGAATCACAACAATATCTATCTCCTAAAAGTCATCTTAATCATCTTTCTTTCATTATTTATTTTCCCAAAATTGTCACTTATTAAACAAATTACAATTAGATCAATTGAGTTTAAGTCATGTATAGTTCAAAAGGGTAAAGGACATAAACCTCCCCTATAGTTTAAGAAATATTTGGAAAGACCCATGATCTTTAAAATTATTGAATAAAACTCCTTATGGTTTTTAGTTTTTCAAGAAAACCCCTTCTTTTAGACTTCAGATAGAAAATAACAAAGAAACACATTTAGTATGGATATCATATGTGAACTAATCAAATGTTATTTATATGAAGATTCAACATAGCTCTTAAACTTGAACTGAAATAATTAAATACAACACAAATAAATAATTTATTATAATTATCTTTAATTATTAATATAAGTTAAATTTAATTGGTTCAGGTCGGGTTTAAAAGTTGAGTTGAGTTATCATTTTATTAACATTTCATTAGTTTATGTTTAATGTTCATACTACGTGTGTTTTGTCATTTTTTAAACTAAAGTCTAAAAGAAGGGGGTTTTCTAAAAAATAAAAACTAAAAGGAGTTTTTTTTCAAGAATTTTAAAGATTTTGAGGTTTTTCCAAAATTTTTTAAACTACAAGGGAGGTCTATATCTTTTACTCGAGTTCAAAATTGTCTCAAAGTAATCATTCCCCACATTTAAATTATAAATTGTCTTTGATAGACCAAGCATAAACATAACGCAAGAAATATAGCAAACGGATGTTTATATTAAAGAAGGAAAGTTAAAATATGAAAGAGATTTCTTTGAGCCTTGTTTTTCCTTCTGTTTAATGTCAATGTGATAGACATCTAAAATTTATCAATACCTTATATACAAACTATCAAAAACAAAAACTATAAAATGCAAACGGTTCTAAAAACAAATGGAAACCAAAATAACACTGAATAAAAGGTAAAATAACATAATCAAAATGTAAAATATAGTCCAAAAAGTATCAGAGAAAAATAAAAGACAAGAGAAATACAAAGGAAAAAATAAGAATAAATACAAATCAGTTGTTAGTTGTGTTATCACGATCACTATCCATATTATACACTGCATGAAGTGGAGGTGGTGGAAAGGTTCTAAGTGTCATAGTAAATTTACATAGTGAAAATAAGTAGCTAGGTTCTTTTTCATCCAATCCATTTTTTAAGATTACACAATAAGCTTCTTTTGATGGTCTTACAAAATCTCCTGATGTTCCTATTATATCATGCGCAAGGAGACTTAATATCATTCCACTTGATAAATCGTCCTCTCAATTCTTTTCCATAGTAGTTATTATAGCATAAATTTCATATCCTTGGTCTCCTCTGCCACTACCTTTGTTTGTGGTCCTGTCTAATGTCATTCACCCACTACGAGTGTTGGCTCCACTCCTTCGAGTAACTCTTCTACCTCCTCTATAGGGGCATCAACCCCCATATGGTCTCCTTTAAGCCTAGCTAACATATTTGCTTCATTGTCCTTCCTGACTAACCCCATATATCTCATTACATCAAGGTCGATGCTTATTATATCACATCCCAATGTCAACCTCGAGAACATAAAAATACGCTTCTTTGCTAATCTTGCCTAGTGTAAATAATCATAAAAAACTCCCTTCTTCTCGGGGTAAATTAAAATAATCTAAAAATTTGGTCAATTTTGTAATATTAGCTTGAACTTTTAAAAGTGACAATAAAATGCTTTATATTCATTTCTTTACAAACATAACCAGTTGTTAGCCTTCCAATTAATGGTGTTGATATGGTAAGCCATATCAAAACCTATTTTCCATGTGGAACACATGGTGTAAGTGTTAGACTTCAGACTTAATGTCTCAAAATGAAAAAAAAGGGCTTAGAAAGAGACACCTTAAAATCCCTAAAATCATTTCCTTTCCTAGTTAAAGTGAATAGATTACCTAGTCACTAGCTCATAGTCAAAGTGAGCAAACATCTTTCTTATTGAAAGTTACCTAGCAAAATTTTCCACTTCCAGCACTTCAAAATTAGGTGTTCTCGATCATAACTTGGACATTAACAACACTATAAAAAAGGAACAGTTTTTATATTGATCCTAAATATCTGTTGACTCATAATTGATAGAGAAGTTTGATGTTTACTTATTTAAAGTGTTACTTCTTGAGTTGGTTTATGCTAAACTATTCATATCAAATCTAACAAAAATCACGAGATGAACTTAGATTAATAGGGAATGCTTTGGCAAAGAAAAGGTAAGCTTAAGAAATTGTTAACCCTTTTTTTAACAGGTAAAATAAATGCATATCCCTTGTAAAAATTTAGCAAACTATCAAAAAATACTTGAGGCCAAGAAGGGTTGGTAGGCCTAATATACATAATGTGTTGTGGGACTTGATATTAGCATTAGAGTATCAAATGTATGAAGAAGTTTGTGAGGACAACATAGTAAACATTTATGCATAATATGTATCGTGAGCTACTGGTCACTATTTTCGACGAAATCTATTTGTCATCATTTGACTGGGAGAGGGAGATGATTTTAAGGATTTCAGGGTTTTACCTTCTAAAACTTTCTTTTAAGTTTTTAAACATTAAATATGAAATGTGACATTTAGCCATTTGTGTTCCATATAGTAATCCACATTAGCATTGTCAACTAGGGTTCTAATAATGGATTATTTTATAAAAAGAGGAAATTTAAAGCATTTTATTATTATTTTTTGAAAGCTCAAGTTAGTATTGAAAAATTGAGTAAAGTTTGAAACCTTTTTTTCTATAATTTATCTTTATTACCCATCTACTCCAAATGTATGCCAAAGTAATAAATTAGATTACATAGTCTTTTCCCTATTATATACAAAAGGTAAATACATCTTTAAGTGTATGCAAATTAGTATTCTCCTTTTTCCCTAAGATCAAATGAGCTATTACCTTATATAAGTACCAAATGACATGAGAAAATAATATGGGTACCCTCAGTCTGTATAGGGTTATACCTAAGTGTTCCTCTTAATACTAAAATCTACCAGGCGTATGGGCAATTTAATTAATAGGAAATTCTATTATAGAGTTTTTATATGCTTTTGTTTGTACTTATTCGTGCACTCCAAAATTCATTAAATAACATCTCGTACACCTTTCTGCATGCCTAAATCAAATTTCATCCTTCTTATCCAATCTAGCATGCCAAGTTACATTAGAAGTAGTGAAGATTTCTAACATTAATTCCTTATAAGCATGCTCTATTACTTCGAAAATAATGTCAAACCCATATTATGATCATAAATCCTAACTATTTTTTACTTAGCTTGATGACTCCAATGCCAACTAATCCATGCTCCTATCTGATTCAAAATGTTAGAATTAAAGAATCTAATAAATATTTGTTTGTATTAGGTTAGGGAATGCCAAAAGTGACATCTTAAGCTTCCATGTGTTCTAACCTTCCTTTTGCTTGAAGATGGCTTAGAACTTATTCTCTTACTTAATTTGTAGCTTTAGAGGGAGTGATTATTGTTGATGGTAAAACCTATCTACTTGTTTTACGCTCAAAAATTGCAAGTAAACGGGTCGTGACTTGTAGTAAAAAGAGCGGATATCGATTCCACAGGAATTGATGCCTAGACACAACTTTGATTAAGAAACTAAATTATGAAATGCAAATAATTTAGAAAATTAAATTAAAATTAAAAGACTAATGTAAACAATGGACAGTACTGATATTATAGAAAATCTGAATTCAAGAATCTAAATACTAGAACTTACTTTTTTTTTCCTATTTTGTCTCCATCCTATTTTATCGATTGAATTATGTCTCACCCTAGATTTTCGAATGTACTAATTACCTTCTCTCAAGGTGTAACTATTTATCCCTAATCGAATTAACGAGAATCAATTGGACGATCTCTCAACCTACCCAATGACTCTACCGATTCAATTAGTTATCAAACTATCCTATGGGTATCAATTGACTAGTCGAGATCTCTCTTCTAACTATTCAATTAATGTGATGATTGCTAGTTTATAGGTCGCCAACTCTCATTGTACAATCCTACACAAATTTCTTCTCACTCACACTCTCGATTTGTTACAAGATGACAAAAATAAAAATAACAATCAACAAAGACAATTGCATTTAATTCAATAAAATAGGAGTTCAACATAATAGTTCCAAAAGCAATCCCTAAAATAAAATCAGCCTAACATGGTCTCCATAACATCATCAACATTCAAATAATCCATTTTTACAAAGAATAGAAGAGATTAAAATGACAAAAATTGAATAGAAAGACTCCTTCTCTTCTTTGACAAAATCTGGAATTTTGGTATTGATGTGCTATTTTGCCCAATCTTGATGATGATCCTTATGTTCAATCCTTCCTTGATGCTCCAAACATTTGTTCTTCACTCAAAGATGGTGTTTCTACAGGTGGGTATCATCTCCCTTGAAGATGGAGGCTTAATTCTCTTTTTATAGTCTAAGAAACCTAAGTTTAATGAAGCCTCGTAGATTGACTCGGATTGTAATTCCCATGTTCGTGGGAATTTGCAAGATTCCCACAAGCGTGGGAATTTGTCACAAACGCATCTCTCATTTTCTTCTGTAATTCCCATGTGCCGTGGGAATTTGCATATTTCCCACGAACGTGGGAATTTGTCACATATGCACTCCTCATTTCTCCTCCTCTTTGATCTTTAGTTCACCCTCCAAGTTGCTCCTTCCTTCTTCTTACATAAAAATAGTCAATTCTTGCCCTCAATTAACATCAAACACAAAAGAACAACAATAAAAATCAAACTTCACGAAAACATACAAAATGAATCCTAAACTAGAACAATAATCAACAATTATGTTAGAAAACACATGCCAATTACCTATAAAAACATATCCTAATGCACACCTATCAACATCCCCACGCTTTAATCTTTGCTTATCCTTAACAAAAATAAATAAAACCAATCAATTCTACCACTTCATTTTCACAAAGATCAAAACATACAATCCCTCAAATTCAAGCCAACTCAAATGTCAAGTTAATGCACATATCATGAATACTTTTTCATCAATGTACATAAGCAAACTTACCATTGGCACAATCACTCAAAGATAAGTAAAGATGCACAAATGAACTTTCCTCACAGTTTTCACTCATTTCTCTCAAGTGTTTAAGGGTTAGTGTTTCGCTCAAACTTCCTATAGGAAACTACACTACCATAGGCTT
>JANZXP010000003.1:9799555-9812507 GCA_027576715.1 Erythroxylum flavicans | reverse complement strand
TTTATTTTATTGGTCTTTATTTTATTTTATTGGTATTTTTATTACGTTAATTTCTTCATTTCAATTTTTATTTATCTTTGCTTATGCCTGCTCACATATTTACATATTCATGTATGTATATATTTTCAGTTTCATGTGCAATTTATAGGTTATAGTCCCCATGCATATACATATATTGTTATACTTATACAGTGATGTACTTGCATTGTTTTTTGTTTGTTGAGTTTGTTCTTGTGTTTGTTTTTGTCGCTTATGTGTGTTTGTTTGTTTGTTGTTATTTATTTTTGCTCTTACCTTAATCAGGGGTCTATCAGGAAACAGTCTCTGTATCTCCATCGGAGATGTGGGCATGACTGTGTACATCTTACTCTCTCCATACCCTGCTTAGGGGAGAATTTGGGTATGTTTGATTTTGTTTGGTTTACAATATATAATTCATAATTGCAGCACCTTGAAATTGAATTGGCCTATTCTTTTTTGGGTTTTATTTCCGCTAAACTAATATAACCAAGTTGACTCAGCTGACTTCTACTTAGTATTTCATGTTAAACAAGGGTTGGAGCATCCTGTTTTGTTAACTATGCGTGACTTAATCTTGTTCACATATTTATATAGACCTTATATAAATATGTGTATCGGATTCAAGGTAAGAACTGGTTAACAGATATAATAAGGCTGCGCAAAGGCTCTTTGTTTTACTTGAAAGTCTGGCGGACTAGTTAAAGATACAAAGCATCGTGATTATCTTCCTAAGCTATGATATTATAGGAGAAATCCGGGGCAGAGGTAGTAAGTGAAGTTCAAGCTGCAGAATAAAGCATGGCTGAACCGACTGCTAATGCTATTTCTCACGAGCCCCTATCGCTTCTCTCTTCAGATGAGAGGGACTTTCTCATAAACAGCAAGGGTGATCAGGTATTTACACTTCTATACGTAAAATCCAGGGAAGCTTTTGATTAGCTAGATCGTAACTAAGTAGTTAAATACTTATTTAGTTCACTATATTTCATTCAGGAGGAGACTAATTTCCTTCTTATGGTAAATTTTCTGCAAGTTTTTGTAAATCTATTGGCAAAAGAAAACTTAGGAACATAAAGATGAAAACGCAATTTACTGGATCAAAAGTTCAGGTCATTTTCCCAGTTTGAAACTCAGGAAGAGCAGCAAACTTGAACTGGTGCTAAAACACGGGATAGTTCTAACTTTTAACCCTTACAGATTAAGATCAGCAATTTGGTGGGGAAGATTGTTGCACTGTATTTCTCTGCTTCATGGTGTCCGCCATGCCGACGTTTTACCCCCGTCCTTGTGGAAGTCTATGAACAACTTTCATCAAAAGGCAACTTTGAAGTTGTTTTCATTTCTTCTGATAGAGATGACGATTCATTCAATGCATACTTCACTAAAATGCCTTGGCTAGCCATTCCATTTGCTGATTCAGATATCCGCAAACGCGTTAAGGACATGTTCAAGATGACAGGGATCCCTCATCTTCACATATTTGATTCTGACGGCAAGATTTCTAGTAATCAAGGGGTGAACATCATCAAAGACTATGGAGCAGAGGCATTTCCTTTTAGCCTGGAGAAGCTTGACTGCTTAAGAGTGGAACAAGAAAATGTTAAGAAGAATCAGAATTTAAGCTCTCTATTAGTCTCAAAATCTCGGGATTACTTGATATCCAGCTGTGGAACCAAGGTAAAATTTTGTCAACTGCTAGTCATGGTCGTTGTTGTTGTTATTACGTGTACGCAACCATAACATCTTCAACGGCAGGTTTTTGTCTCTGAACTTCAAGGGAAGATGGTTGGTTTGTATTTCTCCGTGCAATCTCATCCAATATGTCTTTATTTAACTCCCAAAATAGTGAAGGCATATGAGACGCTCAAGGAAAAAGGAGAAAACTTTGAGGTTGTGTTGGTTTCTCTAGACTATGAAGAAGATATCTACAAAAAGGATTTCGAAACAATGCCTTGGTTAGCATTACCTTTTGGCGATAAGAGCCATGAAAAGCTAGCACGTTATTTTGAGATCAGAACCCTTCCCACAATGGTCATTATCGGGGAAGATGGGAAGACGTTGAACCAAAATGTAGTTGAGCTTATTGAAGATCATGGTCATGAAGCCTATCCATTCACGCCAGAGAAGCTTGTCGAGCTTGCTGAGTTTCAAAAGGAAAAAATTGAAGCACAAACATTAGAGTCAATTTTAGTTCATGGTGAAAAAGATTTTGTGATTGATAAGAGTTATTCCAAGGTAAATATCCTCTAACAAGAATATGCATACTAATTTCCATGATACAGCTATGGTCTTGTTGGCAACGAACCTTCAGCTCAACAACATGATCCCCTTCCTCATCCCCGAATGATTCAATTCGAGTCCCTTATTACCTCTTAGAGAAAGCCAAGCTCTTGTTGATCATATCCTTCTTTCATTTTTGGTTAGGTCCTGGTGTCTGAACTGGTTGGGAAGACCATTCTCCTTTATTTCTCAGCTCAATCCTGCCGCCCCTGCCGTGCATTTCTACCGAAGCTAACTAAAGTATACCACGAAATCAAGGCAAAAGACAATGCATTCGAGATAATCTTCGTGTCAAGTGACCGTAGTCAAGCTTCATTTGATGAGATTTACTCATGCATGTCCTGGTTAACCCTCCCCTTTGAGGATGAGAGGAATAGGATCCTGCAACGTAAGTTCAGAATTCCAGGCATTCCTGAAATAGTGGCCATTGGCCCGAGTGGACGAACAGTCAGCACCAAAGCTTATAAGCACATAGCAAATAATGGTGTAGATGCTTATCCATTCACTGAGGAGCATTTCCAGAAACTAGACGAGAAGATTGAGGAAATGGAAAAGGGGTGGCCTAAGAAAATCAAACATAAACTTCATCCTGAGCATGAGCTCATACTCACTAAACTTGGTTCATATGGTTGTGATAACTGCAATGAGTTAAGACATGATTGGTCTTTCAACTGCAAGAAATGCAATTATGATCTGGATCCCAAGTGTGCACTAAAGATTGATGAACGTGAGGCGTCTAAGAGCAAAGATGGATGGATCTGCGATGGAGATACCTGTCGCAAAGCCTAAGCAAGGAGCAAGTGCATTAAATGTGTGTCTTCTCGGTCTGTTGAACGGCTCCGTTAATAAATATAGTAGGAGTATAAGCTGGTTTGTAGTAATTGAATCACGATATGTGCGAAGGGACGCTGGATGTTGTTTGTAGTAACCATATACTATATTCCTATTCTAGTCATCATGAATAGACATCAACGGTCCAAGTTTGAACCATATTGTTTTTTCCTTGGAAACTTCAGGTGCAAGTGGTTACATCTCATCTTAACGTGGGCCTACAAGCAATTATAAGCCCTGAAATTACTGTAGAACCTACCTGCCCTACAAATGTATACCTTTGAGCTCACACATGGAGCCACAAACAATCTTAACTTAAAATTCTAATACTTAAAAGAAATTCATACAACTCAATAGTCAAACACCTTTGGAGATGGTTAATTAGGACTAAACCCGTAACTTTGACAAGTGGGCATCTTCAGATTAAAGTTCTTCAACTAAAACATGAGAAAAAACAAAAAAGGAACCCAACACGTAACACGTTAAAATTATGCCAGTTTGACAGTATTTCAGTTTATTAACATAAGAATTCAGACGCAGACAAGCAGGTCAAAGTCACAAAAATCACATGTCGGCCTAAGAGCTATCTTATGACTCCAAAAAAGAACGTGTAGACGTGGACGATCGCCGGGCGTTGATGAGATACGTACTGAATAGAGATCCAAGAAGGCCATTGGATTGCGTCTCCTGAAAAGGAGAAACTTTCCATGTGAACAGTCCCGAAAATGGAAAAAGTCTGTTTGGACTTGTGGTTTCGTGGAACTAAATGTCCATCGGAACAACGTGCCACCTTAAATCTGAGCGGACAAGTAGAAGAGATTTGAACGAGGAAGCAAATTTTTTGGGTTTTAATTTTCCTTTGTGAGCTAGAAGCTGAGTCTGTGATTCGTTATTGAAAAGGGATATTCTTGTTGCAGATCCAACCTGTAAGTGAATCCGTTCACGTTTCTTTACCGGGGTCTTCCTTATTTTGTCGGATTTTACTGGAAACGTTTCTAAGTTTTCTTTTTTCTTTTTGTTTCTTTTGTTAAATATTATTCCTGCGATCATGGAGAGTGATGGTATGCAATTTGATTAATATTTCCTTTTTTATTTCATTTGTCTGTTTTGGTTTTTAATGTCGAAATTATGGCGATGGCGTTTGGGTGATGGGAGAGGCGCTTGCTGCCTGTTTAGTTGCCTAGTGTAATTTGGTTATGTTAGTATTATTTCTTTATAAACAAAAATGCCAAAGTAGCATATGTTGAGTTCAATTATTGTTTGCCATGGAGCTGATACAATTCTGCCCTGGATGGTTAACTGAGTAAGGGATGTTTACCGGCTACCTAGTTTTGCAAATCTCCTTCCTACCAACAAATTTTGAAAGTGAAGTAATTATGCTAGTTAGTAACTAGAAATTGGGTTTTGGAATAGGATTTTAGGTAGATGCAAACTTCAGTCATCAATGCTTATTCTCGAAGGATTTCAGGCATAAATGGGTGATGCAGAAGGGAAAGCAGGAAATATAGGAGTTCTCAAGAGCAAAAGAACTGACAGGCGGAGGGCTTTTGATCCGGCAGTTTTTGTACAGCTCCAGCACAAGCTTCAGAATTCTATTAAGGCTAGTGCTTATTCAGTATTTCTGTCTCCCTCCATATCTGAAGACAAGCTTATTTGTTGATTGTTGTTTGCTCATGAAAATTGCGTTTGATTGCAGACACAGCTAAAGAAATTAGTGAAATATGATGATGTCAATCCGTTGACAAAAGAAAATGGATCGTCTGCTGCTTTAGGTATCAACCTGGAGAAGCAATTACAAGCTTGGAAAGAAAATTCTTCCTGGTCTGATCAACCTCCAAAAATAAAGGTAACAGAACGTTGCTGGGAAAGTTGTTTCTTTTCTTATATTCTTTGACAATTGACTGAAGTATTGAAAGAGAACGACTTGTTTAGCTTTTGAATCTAGATATCAATTGATACTTCATTCTGTTCAAATGGAGATATCTGTCTGATGAAATATGATTCATATTTGTGCCATCTGTAACCAAGAATTCCTGGAGGAAAAATCTTCAGCAGAGAAGATAGGCTAGGAATTTCATTGTTTAAGGTTCTCTTAGGATAATGAAACTATTATTTCGTAATTTTGGTACTATATTGTGTGTTTAATCAACTCTTGGTCCAGTTGGCAGTTGGGAACTGACGTTAGTCTTGACAGGTCAGTGTACCGAAAGGTTCTCTCTGCAACCTCAGTGTAGATTTTGATGTCGGTTTGCCTCCAGATGCGGTTTACAACATTGTCACTGACCCTGATAATAGGAGGGTTTTCAAAAATATTAAGGCAAGTTGGATATTATTATCGTCCTACTCTAAATCTCAAACAACTGGTTTCATTTGAACTATGTACATGCTTCTAACTTTTTAGGATTACTGTCAATGTGCTTAGTATCTTCTAATGCTATAACACTTGCTTTTGCGGCTATTGGGTTTGGAATTTGAATGTGGGGTGATTTTTGTTTGACATAAGGAGCAAAACTTGTCTATCCAGGAAGTGATATCCAGAAAGGTCTTGCTTGATGACGGTCAGAGACAGTTGGTGGAGGTTGAACAAGCAGCTCTATGGAAATTTCTTTGGTGGTCAGGCACCATTTCAGTGCATGTTTTAGTTGATCAGAACAGAAGAGATCACTCTGTAAGCATTTACAGTTACATTTCTGTATTTGTTTCCTCGCGCTAATTAAAATGGAACACTTGGTCAACCTGGCTACTGGAGGCCTCTGTTTTTCTAGTCTTGAACAGTTCTACCGCTTGATTTCCTTTTTAATTCATAGTCTCATAGATAGGAAGATTTCACTGTCTTTCGGAATGGACACAAAGCTGTCTTCCTATGGCTTAAGTAGTTAACACGGTGAAACGAAAATCATCATATGTCTCTCTAAGTTTGGTCTTGGAGAAAATATATAAAGATACTGGCTTATATTGGAGATTGATTAACAGATGAAATTCAAGCAACTGAAGACTGGGTTCATGAAGAGATTTGAAGGCTCGTGGAAGGTAGATCCTGTATTTGTTGATGAAAAAGTGTGCTATCCGTTCAAGCCTAAAACGTGGGAAGAATATTCTTCATGTACTGGAGCGAGAGGAAGGGTAGGATCAAAGGTGAGCTTGGAACAGTTGATTCAGCCTGCAATCGTACCGCCCCCACCGATTTCCTGGTATCTAAGAGGGATTACTAGCAAGACGACGGAAATGATAGCTAATGATCTGCTTGCTGAGGCTGCCAGGATTAGAGGGGACCTCAAAACTGTAACTTCTGCAGAATCCGAATCAGATGGTGAACTAGAAGTTTGTAGTTCAGGTGAACTACAAGTTTGTAGTTCAGTTGACATTAAAGCAAGATGGGCCCTCCATAGGAGAACTGCGAGGAAGCATCACAGAAGATTATTGACTTCTTAATGTCACTCTTTTAAGTCTCTAAACCTTGTTTGTTGTTGTATGTTGTCCTTGTATGTGAACCTAATATCGCTTGAGGCATTTTTTTTTTAATTTTTTGGTATAACAAGCAATCAGGTAAAGCCTTAATTTGATTCGTCATTCTCTCACTAGTGTGGTTAAAAGACCTCAACGAGTGACCCTTTAGAGATCCTAACAGAAATTCTGAGCATTAATTCTATAATCAAGTAAGTAGCTATGGCAATGGTCCCCTTATGGGTCAGTTTTATCAATTTTTAAAATAATTTTTTAAAAAAAATAAAAAATGTAAAATAATGTTTTTTAATTGAATCAAGGTATGTGTTGTCAAAATTCGGCCTATTTGAGGCCTAACTTTTTAAGGTAAAATAATGTTGTTTTGTTTAAAATACTTATGTCTCGAATAAGCTTAAGAGATTGAAAACAATTAAATCTAGACTCATTAATCACTAATTGTCATCTTTAAGTTAAATCGATTGAATTTTAAAATATGATCTAATTAATTATAAATATAAAATAAAATAATGGATTTTTTTTGTGTACTAATTATATTACACCACTAATTCTTGGATATAAAAATCATATTACAAAAGGACAGTTTCTTTACTAGTTACAAATAACACTACCTACTATTAGACATTTCAAGATCTCGTTCCTTAACGAGATTTATATTGGGTATTCTTGTTATACAAAGGACAAAGAATTTGATCAATATTATTTATTTTAATTTTTAAAATCAGATGCCTGTTGATTTATTCTCTAAATTTAGTAAAATTGCCTTCAATTTGAAACCTTAGTTTTATATATCTATATAAGAAGAAACTTTCAGATGTTGGGGGACAGATCTTCTGTCCCCTTTATTCTGTACCTACCCAGTACTCATTTGATCTCAAACATTCAATGCAATAAATTGAATGGTTGAGATCAGAAAGAGACAGAAGTTACAGAATAAGGGATACAGATGATCTGTACCTGTTGGGGATGGCAAGAGAAAAGAAATGGTTTAGTAAATGGACTACAGTATAAATATATTACTACTATTTTCGATTCCTCATGTGCTCATAAGTACGCGGGAGTTCCTCGATGGACGTTTCTTCTATTCCAAGACTCTGCTTAAGCGTAAGTTTTCTTTTTATTTTATAGAAGTCCCAAGCAATCGAACGCAGTTTTCGATCATCGTCACTTGATTGTTAACACAAATTGGCAGTTGATTGGCTTTGCATTTCAAAGATGTCGACTATCTTCAGATCTCTGCAGACTCTCAGTTCTCCTCTCATCACCTTCCGCCTCCAATCCCTCCAGTCTTCAAGTTTCCAGTAACTTACAAGTCTCTGTTTTGATTTTCAATGCCGATATACTTTTATACCCTATGTTCTGATTCAATTGCGTGCAGTATCAGACACAGGTGTTGGAAGCTGTTTGGAAGAGTTCCATGCCCTTAAGTGTTCCAGTGAAGCCATAGCTTCTCAAAACTGGGGTAATTTGTTGGCTCTTTTTTGTCTTTGTTTTCTCGTTTGGACTTACTCTATAAGAACTTAATTATATTTGGAATTATCCAATTATTTAATACTTGGATAACAATTATTTAATACTTGGATCTTTGTTTCAGATGGTTCACTTGCAGTTAGAACCACCAGTACGTTATCATTTGCTTCACTGTAACACCCGTGATTAATAACTAATTAATAGTTTGCTTGGTTACTTACCTGAAAATTAGCTTGTTTGATTAGTAGTAATTCACATTATTTTATTATAATGCATCAAAAGGAAATATCTATTTGCAGGAATTTCTGATCTTGAGGTGTACCATTATCAATTGAATTTAAGAGAAATTAATCCTAGAAGAAGGTTGATTCGGTTACCTTCGAAACCAAAGAACGGTGTGAAATTCAGGTGTGGGTTCAATTTTATTTTTTTTTCTTTGGGGTTTTAGTATCTTAATTGTTTCATCTGAAGTTATTTGGTATGGTTCAATTGGCCAGTGGGACCGAAGTATGTCTATGTCTTTCAGAAAGCATTCATGTTTTGTTGGCAGAGATCAGAAAGTATTTTCAAAAGGTTATTTTGCTTGCTCTAAATTGCCGCTGTTAATTTAATAGGGTTCATTGCTGGCTTTCCAGGGTTTGTGATCTCTGCGACTCCTTTTGTTGGTGCATAGGAAATGTAACAGTGATCAAGTTGTAGATTATGTTATTTTAATTGATCAATCACTAACTACCCAAGTTTGCTTGCCTGTCTCATTTTGCAGATACTTGTTCTAAACATCCCCGTAAGTTCAAGTTGCAATTTCTGAACGTATAAACATATACAATTATACATAACTAATAGCAGACTAGTTACACAGAAATATTGGTAAAATATTGTGGGCGTTTTTATCTACACCAGTTTTTCCAATCCAGAATGTTGCAATCGAGCTTGTAGCTGAAGGTGCAGATATTCCTGGATCAAGGCTTGAAAATGTCTTTCTAGCAAATGAGAGCAACCCTTTACCTTTCTCAGCTTCAAACGTAGAACGCCTAAAGGCAGGCCTTGAAAATTATCTATTAAAGCATGGACAAAGTTTAGGTCAAAAGTGTGAATGCTTCCCTTGGTAAGTTTACTGCAAGCTCTCTTCCTTGCTTCCTGTTGTTATGATCAGAATGTATATATTTTCTAATTATCAGAATCAATTAATAGATTATACTAAAAAAGGTCTCTTGTATTTACTTGGGAGACTGTTCAGATTGCGGTTAATAAAGATTTTGGATCTTCTGCAGAGTCAAAAATATTCGCTGACCAAATACATGGATGGTTAACCTAGTGACTTCCTAGAGTATGGATGTTTTTTGAGTTCCTAGCTACTGGAGATTTTAAGGAGTCAACTATTCCAGCAAAACTATTGGAAACTTAACTAAGATGTTGATTTAGACAGTTTATAGGATTACATTTTTTATCTTTTAAACGAATTTTTTCTCTTATTTTAATCATGTATTAAAATTTTCAGAAATAAAGACTGGATGTGATATTTTCATTGATTTGATGAATTTCTGTAGCGTTATTGTGTCCTATAATTACTTAAAATAAATGAATTCTTCATCCTTTGTTAGGAAGAATCTTAAGGTTGGAAGTGGAACAGCATGCAGCATGGAACGTCACAGGAGTTCGGGCCTGAGAGTGGAGGTTGTGATTATATTAAGTGAGGTGGAGGCATCTTGTTCTCATATCAAGGCGTGTAGTTCTAAAACAGAGGTTTATATCCTTTCTTCAGTTATTTTTGTCCACGATTTTTTTCTATTATGAAAGTGTTACCGTTTCGAAAGCTTCACCTCAAGTGGAAAGTTGATGACAAATATTTGTGGTGGCTGTTTTTGTGGATCTCGTACTAGTAACTGAGATTATTTTTCCCCATCTTTTCTTTAACAGGTTTTGTATTTTAAAGATTTCAGTCCTTGCTCAATTCCCCAGTCATCACTAAAAGCATTAACTAGCATCGATTGGAAAAGTTTTGGATTGTCTTTGGGAGACGTGGATCCAGATGGCCACTTAATTGAATGGGAAAACTCACCACCTCACATAGCTATGGTCATCCATAGCTACCATAAGCAATATCCACCATTGACCTTCTTAGTTCAAATTGTATATTTTGTTGCTCAGGTTTTTTGTGTCAGATACATTATGCAGTTGCCCTTGACTTGTTGCCAAGGTAATGATTCCATTAGCGAAGCATAAAAATGAACCCGATTGTTTTCTTATAAAGAGGGCGGTTAAATTTGCATTGACCAATTTGAAGGAGAAATATGCGGGAGTTCTTCTCAGTGTTCGTGCCCTTAAGGTGGAATTTTCTGTCTTTTCATCTCAAATAGATCTTATCCTTGGTAATGTCATGAAGTTCATGATACATGTTTTTGGTCAACTCTTTCATTATTTATAATAGCCAAATTTCTTGTGTAATTCCATAGTAATGGAAATTTCTTTTATCCATGAATTTATGCTCTTTAGTTGACTGTTTGGAGTGTTTCCTATCTTAAGATTTGCAGTTATGCCCCTGACTTGGCAAGATCTATTGCTGGACTGATCCTGTCATCAAATGATCTAGACTTTCAAGGAGACTGCTTTTCTATTCTTGGTTTGCAGCCTAGAGATATTAGGGAGGAAACAGTTGAAAATTGCATTAAGGACAAGATCATTTCAGTTATAGAGATAAATGACAGGAAGGTCCAGAGAAGCCAAGACGTGGCACCTCTACTTTTTGAAGATGGAAGCCTTATGCATTCAAACTCCGAAGAAAGGGATTTTGAAGATGATGACGAGGAAGATGACAGCACGTTTAGTTACTTCGATCAGTCAGTGTTAACGTAGTTCGCGTCAAGAATCTTACCAAATCCTAAGATAACTGCAAGTATTTTGCTACAACACATTGTTTGCAGATTTAGTATGTTTAGAGTACACATCTAGGTGGTGGTTAATACAATCTAGAATGCAGCAATAGCTAGACAAATGTTATTATTGCTACCTTAGACATCAGCGAGCTTTCTGGTGGGCTTCAGATGAACAATTGATGCTGACATCAAAGCTAGACCGGTTCTCCATCGCCAAAAATTTTGGCTATATTCCCACTTGCGAAACATCTTGTCATGTGGGCCGATAAAACAATGAAACTTATCAACCCAGAAGGGAAAATAAAACAATGCCTTCTAATGTTAGGACTTCTGTTCATTCTTTTTAGGTTATATATGCATGCCCATGTAGACGTGTGCCTTAACCTAAATTTTTTGTTAATGGTAGACTTTTAAGGTATTACTGTTGGTGTTGATGTATTTTCATGGTAACATACAAGTTGACATTCTCGCAAATTCAAATTAGTTAGTTTTTGATAAGTTTTGAATTGAGCACAAGTACATATATGCATGTGTTTTAAGTTGTGTATTGCATATTTGTTCCTAACAAGAAAAATGGATATAGACATATTTGTGTCTTAAGTTATCTGTTTGAAATCGCTCCATCATATGACATAATATTTATATTGCCATGTATTAAATCATGTGTATAATATCATGCATCAAGTAAAAGAATATGGTTTCAGACATGTTCGCATCTTAAGTGATGTATTTTATTTATATCTATTTCAACATATAGTATGGTTTATATGCTTTCAATGTTCGATGTCGTGCTATTTGCTTTTTAGAGAAAAACACTTCTTGGCACATGAATGAATATTAAGTTGCGTGCTAGATGCAGAACCTTGACATAAGTATTTTTTGTCTTTGTGGTGATCTTTACAGTCAAGAGATCATCTTGTTAAAAAGGTTCAATATGAACAAGATGATTTGTATTGAAATATTTCTTACTAGAGTTAGTTATATTAATGTTTTCTAAGATTTCTCAAATCTTGGCATATCTTATAATATAATTCATTTTGTGTATTCAAAATTTTGGATGGAATGAAAACATAAAATGATATTATACTCTTAATCCACAATCTTGTTTAAAAAGATATTCTATTCTAAATCCTCAATCTTGTTCTTGCTTATACAGAGAGTGTTAGAAAGATAAATACCATAAGACTTGAAATTAACATTGAATCAAAGCGTTAAGGATCTTAAAGGGATATATGAGAAAATAAGTATAATTCTTAAAAGAGAATATTATTTTCTAACCTTTGTTGCTAGAATGGGTTCACCAAGCTTCTCCATCATCACTTCCATCATCATTAAGAGAAAATTATATTGTATAGGCAATCAAGATGAAGGCTTACTAAGAGCCTTTGATTTGTAGGATCTGATTGTAACAGAGGTTGCTCCACAACTTCCACATAATCCAATAGTGAATCAACTAAATAATTATAAGGAGAAAGTTAGCAGGTATAAACCTTTGGCTATTATATATGCTTTAGTTTTAGAGGTAATTTTCCTAGGATCATAACGTACAAAACTAGTAAAGAGGCTTGTGACAAGATCAAAGAGTAGTTTCAAAGGTCTGAAAGGACAAAACAACTTCAAGTTCCAAATTTGTGGAGAGAATTTTTGGCATCTAAAATGGAAAACCATTAAAGGATATGGTGAAAAACTTATGAAAGTTATAAATCAACTTAGGCTATTTGGGTAATTCTTAGATGATAGAAGAATTGTTGACAAGGTTTTCATTAGTATTCCTGTGAAGTTTGAAACCAAGATTTTAGCTTTGGAGGAGTCCAAAGATATGACACAAATCAAAGTCCCAGAGCTTATAAACTATCTTTAAGCTTAAGAATAAAGGAGAGTATTAGTGTAACATCCCGTTTCCAGAGAACGGGTCGGACCAGAGAAACGGGTCCAAGAGTGTGGTAAATTAACACATCTCATGCTCATGCAGTTGTGAATAGTGAGTTTTGCGCATAAGAATTTATTGTACATGC
>JANZXP010000003.1:9788343-9799455 GCA_027576715.1 Erythroxylum flavicans | reverse complement strand
GACAGGCACGTCGTAACGCTAGTAAAAAATAACTAGACTACTATTATAGCAATGGTGAGTCTAGGTTGATAACATAGGGAGTGTTCGGTTAGCTTATAAAATGAAATTAATTGATGTTTAGGTAACAGAGGGTTTTGGATTTAATAAGAAAATAAAATAAAATAAACCTAATGAAAACAAATTAAAGAAAATATGGGAAAAATGATAAAATTAGGGAATTCAGTAGGGATCTAGTTCTTTGGTTCAATCTCGACCTACACCTAATTAAGCATTATTCATTGATTTGTTCTTCTTTTATCTCTCTTAGAAATTATTGGTTGTAGATTAACAACAAGCTCTGTTAATCCCAAATTTTCCTTAGATCCTAGTTAATCACGAAATGCTCGTTAATTAACCCAAGCTATTAGGAAACCTAGAATAATCTCTCTAGATTTATCCAGACAACCACTTTATGAATCAGAAAAATAGACCAATCTAGGTAATAATCACACAAGCTCATATTATTTAACCTATGCTATGTTATCTCTAATAATTCAAAACCATTAGTTGCTACACATGAATCGGGAATGCAATGATTACGTACTGCATTTGATTCTAGCAATGGGATTTCATGAGAAACGATTTAATAGAGCATAAAATCATCATCATTCAAATACCTAATCAATAGACACAAGATAACATAATCAACTCCTAATGAGAGAAACAAACAACAAAATAATAAAAAAAATGTTTAACCTGAGTGGTCGGCGTCGATGTTACCTCCGAATCGGCATTGAGAACTTAACCTTTCATAGGTCTCTCCAAAGAAAATGGTTCAGCCCACTTAAATAACCCTACCGAAGCCCCCTTTGGTTCTTCACTCACTACCGTAAGCTTCTTTTCTCCTCACTCCTATTCATTGATTTGATAAAAAAGATTAAGGTCCACCCTACTATTCATGCTTCTTTCCTCTCCTGCAGCCCTCTTCTATTTTCTAGCCACGCTACTATTCTCTTCTTTTGTTTATGCCTCTCAACTATAGCTTTGATGTGACGATTTAATTCCATGGACCACATTCACTATTTACACAACTTAAAAACCTAAGCATGAAACGTAGCATATGCATTGCGTTGAACACATACGCTTGCGTTCAATGCAAAACGTAAACATATATATTGTGTTAAACGCATATGTGTTGCGTTTAACGTAACTTTTCCCAGTCACTGCGTTTTGTTCATTTGCTGCTCCTTGGACATCGCCGTTTAGCTCCTTAATGTACTGTCGTTTCACTCCTTGCTTATTCATCTGCTGTCACATGCGTTTTGCCTTGTTCTTTGTATTTCAATTTTTTTCTCCCTCTTGTATTTTAATTTTCTTCTTCTTGCTCTATGAAGATAAGTGAAAATTAGCTTCCAAAAATAGCCCAAATGTAGTGCTTTCAACTCATTTTAATTTCTTTACTTCCAAATTGGACCTAAAATCATATATGAACTAAAGTGAGTATCTTAAGTATTTTCATATCATTAATCGCTAAGTGTAAATGATTAAATGTATAAACAATTAAACACATATCAAACATGTCTCCTTGCCTCCTCATCTGAAGGAAAAGATTTGTAGTATTTATGTAGTCAATAACGATGATCCTTGGCCCTTTATTTCAACAATAAACTTATACAACTAGACACTTCAGGGTTCTTGATATCAATGATATTGAGCTTCAACTGTGAACAACAAGTAAAAGTGAAACTAGTCTTTAAATAAATAAAAAATTTCATATAATTAAATAAATTGAGAAATTACTGAAACTTTGTCTAGAGCATTTTGTAGCAAGTTTTCTTCCTTCAACTACTTGGCATGTTGAAGGCAAGATAATTCAATCTTGACAATGACCCCTAACTCACTGGACAATTTTGTTGATTAGATCTTGTCAACAGGAAGACCTTGCTAGGTGTCAATATGAACGGATAACTTGCTATTCATTGCAACATTTATGTGTTGCAACTCAGAACCTTTAGTGATATCTCTACCTCTTTTTATGATGCCAATATTATAACCTGAAAAAAATAATTATAGAAAAATGCATTAAACATGTAAAGATATATTTGAGGATAAGTGTAATTATAGGTGGTAAAGATTCAGAAACCTAAAGATCCCTTAGCATTAGTTGAGGTAAATAGAGGTTATTGTGAACGGACTTTATTGGAGAATGAAGTCTATTGTTGTTATTGGATAGGGTTGGATTGATCTAGTTGTTGTGGGGAGGAACATCTTCACTAATTGCCACCTTCTTTCCCTTGTTTTGTTCAGGTGTCATTATATTGAATATCTATATTGATTTCTCAATGATTTTCTAGTATAAAATATTATTAAATTATTTATGTATGATTTTCCAATATAAAATAAAACTAATTAGAATGACAATATAAAGAACTTGTAAAATTTTTCCTTAAATCATTTCAGAGCATTTGATAAAACATTAACAAATCATTATCAAAGATGACTGGAACCGATGGCAACTTTAAGCATTTATTTTCTGAAAATTGCTCTTTAATCTTATTACTTATTTCTTCTTATACTAATCTTTTGTAATGACACCTAAAGGCTTCTAGTTCATGAAGTTGTTACTATTTTGTATTGGTTCTTGCTATAGAAATATATTATCCAATTTTGGAAAAAAAAAGAAGATGATTGGATCTTTGGCCCTACAGTTTGAATCACATTAGAACCATTTTTAACGTGCTCCGTTTATTTTGGTTGATTATTTGTTAAAAGAAATAATGTATAACTTCAAAACTTTACAAGTGTTGACTTTTTTATGTCTACAAATAACACATCTAACAAATATAAGGAAAGTTTGAATCAGATTTTAGAAATTAGCATTAATATAGTTCTAGTTTCTTTAAATAAGGACTTTGTTACATGTATTAATACTATTATTACCAACTCTTTACAAATTTTTATACATGCTTATAGAGTGAAAGTTAATAAGGAAGTAAGCTTTCAATTATTTAGTGATGTGCATTTCATACGAGGGAGGCATTTTTGCTTCAATCAACATAGTAATAAGAAGTGCTTAAACCAACATAGTTAAAAGAAGTGATTCAGTGATCTTAACTTATGAACAAAGTTATAAATACTTCACAACATTTGAAAGATAAATGAATTAAGCATAATGAAATTAACAGCTTTTACAAAATGAAGCATAATTAAATGCCTTACTTTTACAAAATGAAACATAATGAAATACAAAGGAAACCATAATAAAATACATAATTTTTACAAAATGAAGCATAATGAATCGGGAAAGAAGCATAATAAATTACATTACTTTTACAAAATGAAGTATAATGAAATATAAAAGGAAGCCTAATAAAATACATAAATTTTACAAAATGAAGCATAATGAAATACAAAATCAAACATAATGAAATATATAACGTTTACAAAATGAAATACATTATTTTTAAAAAAGAAGCATAATGAAATACAAAATACATTATTTCTCTATGATTGTCCAATATAAAATAAAACTAATTCAAATGAAATCATAAAGATCTTGTAAAATTTTTCCTTAAATCATTTTGGAGCATTTGATAAAACATTAACAAATTATTATCAAATATGATTGGAACCGGTGGCAACTTTAAGCATTTTCTTTTCCTAAAAGTTGCTCTTTATTCTTATTACTTATTTCTTCTTATACTAATCTTTTGTAATGACACCTAAAGGCTTTTAGGCCATGAAGTTACTACTATTTTGTATAAGTTCCTGCTACATAAACATATTATCCAATTTTGGAAAAAAAGAAGATGGTTGGATCTTTGCCTTACAATTTGATCATCATGATTGCATCTTTACTTTCAATCATCATGATCACCATCTTGAAAATCATCATCATTAATTTCATTATGGTTCGACTCTTCATCACTATCATATTTGCCCAAAGTATCATCATTGTCATAAAATTCATCCTCAATATAGTCTTAATCTCTTTCTACAATAAGATTGGCTTGTACTTCCTCCACTTATACTATATTAGGATCAACATTTATCCTACAGAATGATGATATATCTGCATCTTCTATTCGAATGGCTTCATTATTCAACTCCGATTCAATCTCTTAATATATTTCATCACCATCCTCACTCATTAAACTATTATCCGTTTCATAAAAATCAAAGAGATTTTGGTGTTGAAACTTTTGAACAAACTTCCAATTTATGCCTAATACAGTATCATTAAGGTAGAAAAATTGCTTCACTTAACTTGTAGGGACAAAAGGGTTATTATCATACCTTGTCTTACTAACATTGATGCTAGTAATATTCCTATTCACCTTCATGTCAACAATATTAAACTATTTGCACTTAAATAGAACAACCTTTACATCCTTTATGTAATGTAACTCTATTATTTCAGAGATGACACTGTAAAAGTCAATTAAATTATCGTTATGACATCCCTCAACAATAACCACACAATTTTGGGTTCTAAGTCAACTGTCTCGATCTTTTATGTAAAATCTAACCTCATTAACAATGCAACATTTATATTTTTCCCACACATATGAGGCCCACATGCTAAAGAATATAATGCAATTTTCGCCTTTTGCATGTTACAGATATGTAACCGTATCATTTGTACGACAAAATGAAATTAGATGTTCATTTGACAGATGTGCATCTGACATATGATTTTTTGTAAATTCATAATATTCCATCAATATATAACTTACTCGAGCCTTAAAACATGATAGGAACTTAAGCTTATGTCTTTCTTCAACATTAACAATCCCTTTGCTTCAAGTCGACTCTTTGTGCTCTCTATTTAAAAAAGTAAATTGAGATTAGGAAATATAGATTGAATGACAACATTGGAATATGAAAATTTGATTCAAAAGTGATATACATACTCTATACATATGTCGACTTCCTCACAATTTTTCAAAGTATACCAACAGATAATTTCAAAATCGTCTTTAATTAACTCGACATAATTTCAGACACTAAGTGGCCTAACTTTTTGGAATAAAACTGACAAGCCACCGTTTTGATCAAAATCAAAGTTACGTTTTCGTCTATTAAATCTTGTCTCGATGTCATTTAAGTACATGGAACAAAATGTAAAGCATTCATTCACTATATAAGTCTCTACAGTAGACTCTTCAGGTCGAGCTCTATTATGTTCATAACATTTAAAAGAGCACAAAAACCTAAACAAAATATAAAACATTAACAATTGTTACTAACTTATAAGTATATAAAAAATAGAAGCTAATATAAACTAACTTTCAATCGGGTACATCCCTCAAAATTGAACCGGTTTACAAAGTTTTGCTTCGTACGGTAAGTGAATTGCTAAATGCACTATAACATCAAAAAATAATAGGGGAAATATTAGTTCAAGTTTACGTAGAATCAAAGCTATGCCGTTTCCCATTTTTCAAGCTCTTTAACATTAAGTGTCTTACAACATAATTTTTTTTAAAAATCACCCAATTGACCTAAATTTATGGACGCATCCTTCGACAAACATCCACATATTCCAATAGCAAGTAATCATTGCAGAAGTATATGAAAATCATGGCTTTTGAACCCCGTTACATTTGCCTCTTTAACATTAACACAATGGGCTATATTTGATGTATAACCATAAGGAAACTTGATTAATTTAAGAAATTGAAAAAAAGCTTGCTTCTTCTTTTTTGATATGATGTAACAAGTAGGTGGAATATCGTATGACCTATCATCTCTTCTTTTCAAATGCATATCTTTTCTTATATTCATATTTTCCAAGTTTATTCTAGCCTTAATTATGTCTTTTAATTTGCCTTCAATTCCCATAACAGTTCCTAAAATATTCTCACAAATATTTTTTTCGATATGCATCACATCAAGATTATGCCTTAATAACAATTCCTTCCACTATAGCAAATTGAAAAATATGATGTTTTTAATTCCAATTGAGGTTAATAACATTTCACTTTTGCATTCTATTACTTGGTTGTTTGCTTGGTGCAATTTCAACTAAGTGCCATAGCTGCATAACCACATCATCACTAGATAACTGCAAATGAGCTTTACCTAATTCTACTTTGCCATTAAATAATTTTCTTCTTCTCCATCTATACGCCTGTTCCAAGTAACAATGATGTCATGTATAACATATTTTACTTCATAGCTTCATTGAATAAGTTTGATAATTACACGCCGAACAAGCTATATACACTTTAGTACTCCATCTAGGCAAATTCCCATAAGTCAAAAAATCATTTATAGTCCATAAAAAACTGCATGTATTATAAATGTTTCACTACATCAAAAGTTTCTAATCTAACCTCCCATAGATCGTTTAAGTCATCAGTTAATGGTTGCATATATACATCGATATCGTTACTAGGAGTAGTAGCTCTTAGAATAGGCAAAGACAATAAAATAAAAGGCTCCTTCATACACTTCCATAGAGGTAAATTGTATATCATTAATATTACAACCCACATGATGTAAGAAGAACTCATATTATTGAAAGGATTAAATCCATTTGAGGTTATTCTAAGTCGAACATTATGACAATCCTTTGTAAAGCATGGAAACTTTCCATCAAAGTCTTTCCATGCCATTGAATTTATTGGATGATGCATAATGTTATCATCAATGCATTTCTCTTTATGCCACCTAAAATCTATGGCTATTTTTATTGACATAAACAACTTTTGTAGTCGTGGTTTAATAGGGAATTATCTCAAGATTTTTGGTAGTATCTTCTTCCCTCTACCATCATCCACTCATCACCTTGATTTACCACAAATAGGGCACCCTTCAAGATCTTTACTGTCTTTCTAAAATATAAAACAATCATACTTACAAGCATGTATTGATATATCCTAATCCAAGGTCCTTTAACAAATTCTTTGCATCATAATAAGATATGGATCATTGAGCAAGTTAATGAATATGTCAAAAGACTTATTACTCCATTTATTATAGACCTTCAAATGCAACAACTTGACAATAAGAGATAGTTGTGAGAAATTTGAGTACCCTAGATATAATTCTTCTTGGGCAACTTTCAATAACTTCCCAAAATTATCTTTTGTAATGCTGCCAATCATGTTAGGCAAATGGTTATCATTCATTGTCTCCACATAATATCTATAATCCTCTAACATCTGCTAAATCCCTTCATCATTATCACCATCATCACCATCATTATTTTTACTATCATCAACACTTGTACCAACACTTCTACTATAACTTTCTTTGTTTCGTTCACTATGATAAAGCCGTAGAGTATAAAATTTATCTATGCCTTTTATTAGCAAGTGATTTTAGACCTCATCTTGACTTTGAATGTCGACATTTAGGCAATCTATGTATGGATAACGAATACGACATTCATCACCCATTTGATCTTTTACAAATTGCATGAAACTTTTAACTCTTTCTAAGTATTCAGTGGACAATTTCTAATAAGAAATCCAACTTTTATCCATCTAGCTATACAATTGAAAGTAAAAAACTTAATTACTAAATACAATCCAGGGTCTTTATAAAATTTGAATTAATCACATTTAAGTTCATACATTAAGTTTGAATTTTAAAGAAAAACCATAGTACGTGGCATTGTTATACCATATGAATCAAGAAAGCAAGTTCTCGCTGTGACTCCTAGGCTCATGGAATTTTTCACTAATAAGCCTTATGGGAGTTACATAATAGGTTTCCAGCCTATATATTATCATAGGGGTTTATTATGCAAAGGATTGTCATTCCCATTACGTGAATTTCTAATGTTAATACTAATTATGAATTAATCACATTGAGGTTTATACATTAAGTTTCAATTAAAACAATTCCCAAACATAAATAGTTAGAATATTAAACCTCAGCTTAAAAACTCGTCAATCAATTTTAGAGGTAAAATTGCAAAGAACAATACAAAATCGATGACATTGTAGACATTACTTAGTTGACTAACTTACCTTGATAGACAGATAATTGCAAACTATAAAGAAGACAGATAAGGTTGGACAATTATCGAGACTTTTCAACACGGAATATGGCCTATAAGAAAAACAATAAATAATTAGCTAGTTTTTTTGTAAGTTTTGAATTGAGCAAAGGTACAGATATATATGAGTTTTAAGTTGTGTATTGCATATTTTTTTCCTTGTATTAATGTTTTCATATCCTACAACTTATAATATAATTCATTTTTTGTATTCATAAATTTGAATCGAATGAAAAACATCAAAAAAAATTATACTCTTAATCCTTAATCATGTTTAACAAGATATTCTACTATTAATCCTTAATCTTGTTCTTGCTTATGCAGAGAGTGTTAGAAAGATATATACCACAATACTTGAAAGCTTAAGGATCTTAAAGGGCTATATGAGAAAACAAGTATAATTCTTATAAAAAAAATTCAAGTTCTAAATTTTTGGAGAAAATTTTAGGCATTGAAAATGAAAAACCATAAAAGAATATGGTGAAAAAATTATGAAACTTGTAAATCAATTTAAGATACATAGGGAATTTTTGGAGCATAGGAGAATTGTTGACAAGGTTTTCATTACTATTCCTAAGAATTTTGAAACCAAGATTTTAGCTTTGGAGAAGTCCAAAGATACGACACAAATCAAAATACTAGAGCTTATAAACTATCTTTAAGCTCAAGAATAAAGTACAATGCTAGGTTAACAAGAAAACATTAAAGGAGCCTTCTAGGTGAATACTACACCTAACCAAGTTAGCACATGTTATATAGAAGGAAAGAAGAAGAATGAAAAAATTTGGTAAAAAAAGGAGGTCAACATATTGGACGGTAAAAGGAAAGCAAGTTTGAAACTTGTCCCTACTATAACAAGACAGATCATACTCTCAACTATGTCTAATGTGAAGTTTAAGGCTCGTAAACATATGGGCATATTGAAAAGATGAGCAAAAGAAAAAGAAAAAGAAAAGAAATAATACAATAAGCTAAGATATTAGAGGATGATGATTAAGAAGATAAAGAAACTCTTTTCATATTGTTTTTTTCAAAAAGGAAAATGGAATTAATATATAAATAGAAAGAATACAAAATAGATAAAATGTTAAGGGTTGTACCCTTTACTCTCCTTTCCTAACGATGTAAGAAAAAGATCGCATGGAAATCAAAAGAGAAAATTAAACACACATATGTTCAGATATTAAAGGATGATAGTATGTTAGCTGTGCAGAGTTGGTGTAAATTCTTTACAATCAAAAGCTCATAGGCTTATTGAATGATGATTAACTAAATGGCTTCTTTAGTTGAGATTTGGTCAGTAAATACCCTGTGATTGTGTTCCCTCCACAAGGTGTACAAACAAGTTCCAGCATCGAGCTGTTCCAACTGATAGACATTGTGTAATTTCTAGTATGGTGCTACGTAGATAAATCCTTCAACATTATCTTGTAATCCTTCGCTATATGTGAGACTAAAAAGGAAAATGAAGAAGAGGTGATCACGCATTTAATCATGCAGTTGATATATAGGGCAATTTTATATTACTTGCAGATAAGATAATCTGTCAGTCATGCGCAATTTATTTTAGATAGCTGGCCAAAGAGTAAATGAGAGGCAATGAGTGAGTGTCTTGTTCCATACAATGTTGTGCCAGTCCACCTCAGGTTGTCTTCTTCGTAATAGTTCCTTGGTAGTTTTGTTACTAAGGGAGTGGACCAGGTGGCCTTTCAAATGAATTATGGCAGCAGAGTTTGTATCATTGCCCATGACACTTGTGATGTCCTCTTGAACCATATCTCTAAATGTGAGTAATCAATTAAGGTAAGTGAGAGTTACGGGGGCTATTTCTCTGTTTCTAGATACTTCGACCTCGAATAAATCTCTTTTCATATTGTTTTCTTACTTATATTAGCAAATATTATTAGTTGGTGGACTTTGGATGTGCATACCATATGGCACGTGATAAGTCTTTTTTCAAAGTTGTTGATAGGAGCTTCTAAAGAAAAGTTAAAATATGCAATGATGTTCTCTTAGAGGTAGAAGAAAGTGGATCAGTGATTGTGCACACTTCAATAGGTATCAAGCAAATAAGTAATTTACATTTAGTTTCTAGTTTTGGTTAAAATTTGTTAAGTGATAGTAAGTTGATATGCTACAAACTTTTCTAATAGTGAACGTGTGATCGTGGATGCTGAAGGAGCTTGATTGATGAAAGTTTACATAAAGAATTAACTTTTTTCCTAGTGATTAAAATGTTAATGGTAACTTTGTTAGATAATAATGCCATTATTTTTGTCAAATTTGCTTATATTAATGAGTCAATGCTATGGTATAATAAACTAGGGCGTATTAGTCTTGATACGTTTAAGAAAATGAATAAGAATGATGATATGTAAGGTCTTATTTTGTAAGTCAATGAAACTAAAGAAAAGTGTCAAACATGACAACTTGAGAAGTAAGTAAGATTTTGTTTTGGAAATACTTCTTAACAAGCTAAAGAGAAGTTGGAACTACTTCACTTTGATGTATATGAACATGAGTGAGGTCCCACTAAATAAAAACAAATTTAGGCATATTCGGTGATAATTATAGTAAGTATAGCTACATTGCTTTTTTGAAGTACAAATTGTGAATTGTTTGAAGAATTCTAAAAGTTAAAGGACAAAAAATGTATTTTTAACCTTAACATTTTCACTAAAATATAGGCTAGAACCTAACATTTTAGAATGTTCAATAAACTATAGCATTTACAAAAACATTTCGGGAATGTTTATAACATTAATAGTAGGACAACCATTTTTTCATTTCTTGAATGTTTGAACACTTAAACCTATCAAACTCAAAGTATGCGTGTTATGGAAAATTAATTACCTATCAAAATAAAATAATAAATACATAAGAGGAATTTCGTCGAACACCTTATAGGCTTAAAAATTTAAACCCTTATTACCAACAAATAAATTTTCTTCTCCTTTCCTTGACACATATAAACATATCCTATATAAATTAACACTCCATTTATATGGAAACAAATTAAAGAATCACCCAAAAATCAACCATTCACATACCATTTAACAACATTCAAAGTAGAAATAATACTCAAAGTAGAGCAATTTTCAAATGCAATTCGTTACAAACAT
>JANZXP010000003.1:9768222-9788243 GCA_027576715.1 Erythroxylum flavicans | reverse complement strand
TGTTTGTGATTTTTATTGTATTGTATCATGTTCTGCTTCCTGTTTACATAAGTTTTAAAAGCGTTTAAAAAAAATTTTATACTGGCTTTTGTTAAGTGATTTTGTTAAGTGATATGACACGCTACCCTCGCGGGGCACGGATCCGGGTATCACTGTCGATATCGGGTTCGGGTTTTGCGGGAGTGGGGTGTTACAACTAGGGTGACAAGAACATATCAAAGGAGCCTTTTAGGCGAATACTAGATCTAATCAAGTCAGCACAAGTTATATAAAAGGAAATAAGAAGAATGAAAAAAAAAACTTGATGAAGAAAGGAGTTCAACATGTTGGAAGGCAAAAGGAGAACAAGTTTGTAACTTATTCCCACTATAAAAGGACATATCATACTCTCAACTGTTGTTGGTTTAAGTCTAATGTGAAATTTCAGGCTTATAACCAGATGAGCATATTGAAAAGGTGTGGAAAAGAAAAGGAAAATAGATAATGCAATAAGCTAGGATATTAGAAGATGAGGATTAAAAGTTGAAGAAATTCTTTTCATGTTGTAGCTTTGTTTACTTATACTACCAAGTATTATTGGTTGGTGGATTTTGGATGTGCATACTATGTGGCACATGATTAATATCTTTTCAAATTTGTTGATAGGTGCTTCTAAAAAAAATTTAAAATATGGAATGATGCTCTCTTATAGGTAAAAGAAAAAGGATCAATTGTTATGCACACTTCAACAGGTATCAAGCAAATAATTAATGTAAGGATCAGTTTTTGTGCACACTTTAACAAGTATCAAGCAAATAATTGATTTATGTCTAATGTTTAGCTTTGATTAAAATTTGTAAAGTGTTATTAAATTAATTGAAAAATGATATGCTATAAACTTTGGTAATTGAGAATGTGTGATAATGGATGCTAAAGGAGCTTGATTGATGAAAGTTTATATAAAGAATAAACTTTTTACTATTGATTGAAATGTTAACGCTAACTCTATTAGATAGTAATACTATTAATTTTGCCAAATTTGATTATATTAATAAGTCTATGCTATGATACAATAGATTAGGGCATATTAGTCTTAATACATTGAAGACAATAAATAACAATGATGATATGCAAGGTATTATTTTGTAAGTGAATGAAACTAAAGAAAATTGTCAAGTATGCCAACTTGAGAAGTAAGCAATATTTCCTTTTGGAAATACTTCTTAAAAAGCTAAAGAGAGGTTGGAATTACTTCACTTTAATGTACATAGACATGAGTGAGGCCCCACTAAATGAAAACAAATTCACTAGATGAAAGAAAATTTTTATGTTATCGATTGATAATTATAGTCAGTATAGTTGTATTGCTTTCTTGAACTACAAATGTGAAGTGTTTAAAGAATTCAAAAAGTTAAAGGACAAAAATTGTATTTTTAACCTAACATTTTCACTAAAGTATAAGCTAGAACCTAACATTTTAGAGTGTTTGATAAACTCTAATATTTACAAAAATTTTCAATTTAAACCCTAAATAAACAAAAATATTGATTGATTTATGTCTCCATCTATCATTTGTAACATCAAAAGTGACGTGACATGAATTTATTATTTTTATTAGTCATATGGATGTCATTTTGCTATATGTAACCATATGGCACAATAGGTCTCACATATATTAATTAATCACAAATTAGTTTAAATTAATTTTTAATTATATATACTGAATCCTAATTAAAACTAATTTAACATAAATAATATAATTTACCCCTAATTAACCTAGATTTAATAAAAAACCTTAATAACATGCAAATTCCTAAATTAAATAACCAAATTCCTTGTAATCTAAAAAAAAAACTCAAAGAAACCTTAATTTCTTAAATTCTCTAAATGAGAATAGATTTATTCAATTTGAAGATCGATCAATTGAACCCCCACCATCTAATGTGAACCCTAATCACATGACAACATTCATTTATTGTCTCCCTCACGCCACTTCTCTTCATCCTTGGTAGATAATTAAACTTCTCTTTTTTTCTAAAGAAATCCTAATTCCTAAAATTCTTTACCTAAAAATTGATATACTAAATTTCACGTAACCTTTGTCTAATAACATAAACAAATTTTTTGGCCACCATTTTTATTTAACATAGCTTCTCCTTCCCCTTATCACATGACTTTGATGATGCAAATTAGTGGAGAGGAGACAATGCATCATAGTAGCTGAGCTTTTCTTAGTCTTTCTTTATCTATATATGCCGAACTGTGTAAAGTTAATGATTTCTTAGTATGGATCCTATTGAATGTGGTTCCTTAATTTGATATGGTCCCTGCTACATATGGTTTCCTAGTATTACTATATATGTGATTTGTCTTTTTATTTGTACTCATTTAATGATATTACATAGTTTGGAAACTTAGGAAGTAGAAGTGGGGAATTATTCATGTCAAAAGGATTTTACATTAAAGACTTATATGTATGTCTCAAAGATGAAAAACACAACCCTTTTCATCTTTGACACATACATATAAGTCTTTAATGTAAAATCCTTTTGACATTAATGATTCTCTTGTGATTATATTTATTTTCATTAATATTACTAAATTGGAAATGGATGATTTAGATTCTTGTTAAATGAGCATATGACTCCATTAAAACTTAATTTGAATTCTTGTTTAGAAATAAATCGTACTTGTTGAACTAAAGGATGCTCTAATTGATTTTTGATGATAATAAAACATAATTACTACTAATGAGTTTATTATTTTAATGGAAAGAAATATTAAAACAAAATAAGGCCATAAGCTCAAGAAGATAGTGTCTGAAGTTGAATAATAGAAGTTAAAGTTTATAACTGACAAAATGAAGATCAAAACAAGAAAAAAAAATAAGATTAAGACTCATTAAGGTTACTTTACATTTTGTATTATTATTTGTAATATCACTTTGTTAATTTGATAATCCAAAAGGATCACCATGCATAAACATTTTATTTAACTTTATTACAAGAGTCTTTTCATTCATCAAGAGGCATTAAATATTTTGGTTTTTATATATAAGCCTCTTGATCTTTAAAACAAAGCGTGGGAAACATTTTGGGAAGTGTTTAATTCATATTTGCATTAATCAAATTGAGTTTGAGCATTTAAAGGTGTTAAAATCATGCTTTTGGGGTGGATTTTTTTTTTAAAGTTGAAAGAAATTCATTAAGAGCCCAATCATAAGCACCAAATGGGAGAATGTACAAATCCAAGGATCAAGAAACTATACAACACAATCTATCAAAGCACTTGTTACATTAAAAATAGCATTACAAACATTATATGAAGTGATTAAGCATCATTCCAAAGTCCATCTTTTTCTCATTGAAGTACTCAATCCTTTAGACTTGTAAGCTAATAAAATTTCTCTAATCTAGTAATAAACCCTGTGAGCAAGGACATATCTCTCAGTTTTATAGTTCTTGAATAACCTATTATTCCTTTCTCTCCAAATGGAGTAGGGTGAGCAAGTTATGCTGAGACTCAGATTTATCTAATCACCTCTCATATTTCGGTTGCGTTTATTAGCCCCATTTGAGGATGTCTTGTTATTCCATATATGGATAGAAAAGATCCACCATATATTGCATCCTAGCCTTTATAACTTTAGTGTAGTCATATTGGAAAAACAAATGATTAATAGTTTCAGGCTTATGGTTACAAAGCAAACAGATCTAATTAGTAGAACTAATCAATCTATCCTTGGTTTTTAACTTATACCTTGTTGCTAGCCAAGTAACAAATGTGGCTTTGGGCATCAAGTTACACATCCAAACTATGTTATACCATTATCCACAAGGTAGACAGGGCGTAATAACCTAAAGACAAGAATGATTAAAGAATTCTCTACTTATATTAGGTATCCTGTGGTTGTTATCAGTCCTTTTAAGATTGAGGGAGTAATCAGGGAGAAAAATTCAAAGCCTTTCAATGCCTTTAAAGTTAATAGACCAAGTATCTTGCTAAATAACCTCCATTACCTGAGCTTGAATAGGAATTCTTGCTATTAATGATGTTAAACCCTCCCTAAGGATTAGGGGGCTCTGCTTTGACCAATTATCAAACCAAAACCAAAGGATTAACTATTTCCAATATGATTTTTGATTAGAGGATATAATATCTTTCTTTTCCTCACCATTTGAGTAAAATATCAGAAATGTTTTTTCTTCTCATTCTTTTGGAGTAATTGGTTGATCTATATTAGTTAGTGGCCAACCAATATAGGTTAAAGTTGCTAAATTTGATATACAATGAGTTTACTATAACATTGGTTGACTAATGTCTTATATTGGTTCATTAATGTACCTCCTAGTCGATTAGTGTTCTAATGGCTAATGAATCTAAAACTTTTGATGCATAGTGATCAACTAGTGCATCATATATAGCCATTGTAATAGCTAGTTCTTGGCTTCGATAGTTACTTGGAGTCTAAAAACATTATAAATAGATGTTTTCTTATTATTTTTAGCATAAAAAGGTTTTGGGTTTGTATACACATATTTTAAAGAGTTTTTCAATCATTTAAGCATTATTGTCTCATATTTGTGTGAGTGAGCCATTTTGAGTTATTAAGTGAATAAGTGAAATGTTTTTAAGTTATATTCTTTTATTGGGATTTTGAATATTGTACTTATGAATGTTTCAAATGGGATTAAGGTTCCTCTTTACCTTAAAAGGAGATTGTAAGAAGGATTTCTCTTTACTAAGAAAGATTGTACAAATGTTTTTTTTTCACCTTGAAAAAAAAATTATAAAGCAACTCGAAAAATTATCTTGGGAGTGGATGTAGGCAAGGATTGTTTACCAAACCATTATAAATTAGTTTGCATTCTCTTCTCCCTATCATCTTTAAATTATTGTTTAATTGTTTGATTAATTTATATTAAGCATTTTCTCATACTTAGATTATTGTTAATTGAGTATATTAGATAGAAAATTTGTTAAATTTTATAAAAACCTAATCGCCCCCCTCTTGTGTAGCATTATAGAGTAATAATTGGTAGCAGACCAGGTCTATTAAGCTAGTATTTCTACCTAAATCCTATAGTAAAGATCATAATGACATGTTTAGGAGCATCATCATCATCATTTAACCAAAGGGATAAAGCATTAGTAAACCACATTTCTTTTACGGTAATGATCATCTTTATGGGAAAACTAGGATAAGATTCTTTTTAATGGCCAAAAGTGTAAAGCTTTGGAAAATAGTGTAAAGTGGTCCCTTTATTACTACTAAAATTGTAGATAACAAAAGGTACTTAAATTAAGGGAAGAATAGGAACCTCAATATAAGAGATTAGTTTCCTTGAATAGTAGGGCCATATAAATCCCCTTTTATACATTAGGAAGAAATAAATTCAATATGGTCCTTATTTCTGAAACATCTCACGAAATTTGACATACTTTAGAAGTTACATATGAGGGCACCAATCAAGTAAAAGAGAGCAAAGTAAGCATGCTAACGCATTAATATGAATTATTTCAAATGAAGCATGACTAAAGCTTATTTAAAATGTACACTAGATTTATTGATATTATTAATACTCATTAAAGATCTTAAAAAGACCTATGCTAATGTTGAAATAGTAAGAAAGCTGCTTACTAATGTTGAAACAATAAGAAAGTTGCTTAGTTCACTTCCAAAGACGTGAGAAGCTAAAGTGATGGCTATACAAGAAGCTAAGGATATATCAACACTACCATTGGAGGAATATTGGATCTCTCCTTACATATAAAATGAGGCTTTAAGAGACACAAGAAGAAATGACACTTGAAGAAGAAATTCTCCAAAAGAAAGGACTTTAAGGAAAAACGATTTAAAATATAAATCCTCTAATATTACTTGCTTTGAATATAGAAAACCTGACCATATAAAGTCACAAAGTACTCAAATCAAAGATAATGAGAAGTATGATAGAAACTATAAAAAGGAGAAGAAGGACAAGAAGAAAGTATTTAATGCATCAAATTAGGATGACATAAGTGAATTCAAAAGCAAGCATTTGAAAGAAAACATAACTCATATGTGCTTTTTCACTATGGATATTGATGAGGTAACATGCATTCCTAACTTATGTGATAGTGATATTGATTTGACTTATAATGAATTAGCTGAAAGTTTAGTAATAATGAGTAAGGAAAGGAAGAAAATGTCTTCCAAATGTAAAGAAGTTCAAAAAGTGTTAGATACATACATGAGTGAGAATGAAAAAAATGAAAAGTAAATATATAGCATTAAAGCATCCAAAAATGTGATTATCAATAACAATTATGACTTAGACGGATTAAGGTGTGATAATGAAATATTGAAAAAGGAGGTAAATTCCCTTAAGGACTCTTTGTCCAAGTTTACTAAAGGGAGTGAAAATTAGAAAACATATTAGTAGCTCAAAAGAATTCCAATGATAAGCATAGAATAGGATATAACTATGCAAGTAAAGGCAATTCTAAAACCACATATGTTAAAAAAATATTTTCATAATGAAGAACTATTACCTAATATGACAAATGAGTATGGTGCATCTACATTTAAGCATGTGTATATTAGGACTAATCCTAAAAGCAAGCATCTTGCTTTCTTATATGGCTCATAACCTAGGCATATAGCTTACTACTATCAAGAGAAGAATAGGCATAACTTCCATAATAATAAGCAAACCCACTCACCTGTTCTTAAAACTAAAAAAAGCATACATCAAGGTTTTATTCATAATTGGCATCACATATATAATCATAAGACATTTCACTACCCTAGGAGAATATTCAATAAATTTAATGTCCAACGAAATATTCCATATTATGCATACACACAAAAAGGTAAAAAATTGCATATATATGGATCATCATGACTCATATAACATGGTATGTCATTTTTATGTTAAAAATATACATGTTGATACGTTTTGTTTTATTAAACAAAGAATGTCAAGCAAACCCTAGAAAATGTGGGTTAAAAAGAAGAAGGAACCTAACAACTAAGGAACTAAGTTTACTTAGTTCCTGAAACATATTGATTACTTATTTTATAAGGCTATTAGAAAAGAAAGAGAAAAAGGTAAGATAGTAGTTATTGAATTGAATATTATTAAGGAGTTTACGCATTTTATCATGATGAATATAAACTTATTACCTTTAAGAAAGTTTTTAAGATGTTATTCTAGGATGTGGAGAATTTAGCCATCAAATACTTTTCAAAAGAGCAAATTGTTGAACCAAGTGAGGGAGATGAGAAGATGACATGCTTCTAATAGTTTTTAACCCAAGCAAAATTAACTATTAGTTTATGAATTAGAAATGTGTGACATCTTGCATATTTGCATTATTTGAAGTCTAGATCCTTAGCGATGAACATTTGGGGTTTCACTAACGAATGAAGATATTAGGAGAGAATTGGGCACGATTTTGTTTAAAGTCTCTTTTTTTATAATTCTTGATTGATATTACCATAACTTAAGTTTTTAATTTTTAAATTTAATTTTTGAGGCTATTTTCTAGCATTTATAACATACTAGTCAACCAATGTCCAAGTGTGGTTAACCAGTGTAATAAAAAATCTTATTTTCTACCTTTCCAATGAGTTCTATTCTTTATTGGGTTGAAGATTTGGTCATCCAATTACTCACACTAGTCGACCAATTTCTTAGAGTGGTTGACCAATGTCCCATTCTTAAGAATTTATATAGTTCATGTGTGTTTGCATGATGATCTAGTTAAAGTTCTGGTCATTCAATTACTCACACAGGTCGATCAATGTGTTAAGACTAGTAAATCAATATCCCCTTATCTAGAAAACTTTTCTTTCTGTTGAGTTTGTAAATACAATGGATTCATATACTAGTCAACTGCACCAGTCAATGGTTAACTATTATAGCTATATAGTCGACCAATATAGCAAGTTCAAAGGAAAATTTTAACTTTCTCCTTGTTTGTTTAAAATTGCTCCATGTATCATATTCAAGACAAACTTTAGTTGACCATAATAGCCTTTTTGTTAACCAATCTTCATGATCTAAGGGTTATCTCCGTATCTTTTTTTTTATTCTCATATTTTATTCTTTAAGACCCCAAACAATTCACTCTTTTCCTTGAAAAACATCATCCCTTATTACACAAAAATCTTATTAGGTTGAATCAAATTACAATTTTTTCATTCTTGAATTTCATATTTGGGATTTTCAAAATTTTTCTTAATTAAGATTTTTTCTTTTTAAATTGATGTCATCATATTTAAATTATAAAAGGAGTTGAGTTTGTTTTCCTTTTAATTATATCGATATATCTTTAATTTTATTCAATATTGGTACTATGAACACTTTTTCATGTTTATATTCTTAAAATTTTTTTGAGGCTTTCAAATTTATACATTCTTTTATGAACTTGATTATTAGATATTGCAATTATGTTTTTATTTGTTACAATTCCAACCTCTAATTTTGTCAAAACTTGCCCTTGATGCTTTAATTAAATCCTTCAACTTAGGCATAATACTAAAACTGGAGAATTTTCAAATTATACATAATTAGGGATGTTTATATCAGAACTGACTTAATACTCTTTAGTAAGAAAGTTTGACAATCTTGACCAAATTCATTCTTTTTAACCAAGTTAACTTGACACTTGACGCTTGACACATGACACTTTATATTATGCATTATTGGTTAATATATTTCTTTTTGATGATCCTAAAAAGGGGAGAAAGTTTGGTGATATATTAGATCTAAGGGAAGTGATATCATTTAGGGTAGTGATAAACTTTATGGGGAGTAACTGTTTTATTGTTTTTGTATTTCTTACACTTTATATGATAAGCCTGAGTAAATTTATGTTATCTTAATGCATGGATATTTCTTTGATTTTGGATATCTCTTTTATTCTTGATATTGAATTAGGCTCTTCATATTGAATAATATTTTATCCATAAATTAAGGAGGACCTAATCATTATCTTATACTTATTTGTGTGCTAAATTTTATTATTGTTGTTCTCTAATATCACAAGTTTTTTCTCATCATCAAAAAGAGGAAGATTATTCAACCAAAAGGGTTTATAATTGATGTTTTGATAAAAAATATAATTGCTACCGTTGTGTTTATTATTTTGATGAAAAGAAATATTAGAACAAAAGGAAGTCATAAATGTAATAAGATAGTGAATGAAGTTAAACAAAAGAAGTTGAAGTTTACAATTGAAAAAAATGAAGATTAAAATAAGAATGAAAGAATATCAAAGCTCATCAAGGTCATTTTACATTTATTATTATTATTTTTATCTCAATTTGTTAATTTGATGATCCAAAAGACTCACCATATATAAACATCTCATTTAACTTTATTACCCGAGTCTTAATTCATCAAGAGACATTGAAGCTTTTGGTTTTTTTATATAAGCCTCTTAATCTTTAAAATAAACATCGGGGAACATTTTAGGAAGTATTTAATTCATATTTTGATTAATCGCATTGATTTTGAGCATTGAAGGTGATAAAATCATGTTTTTAAGATGACTAGTCGACCTATACGGGTTAGTGGTTGACCTATATGGTTTAGTGGTCGACCAATATAAGTTAAAGTTATTAAATTTAATGTAACATAAGTTCTTTATAACATTTTATGATGTATTAGTTGACCAATGTGTCATATTGGTTGACCAATATGCCTATTGGTCAACTAGTGTTCTAACTGGTCGACTAGTATGTTGCATATAGCTGTTGTATAGTTTTCAGCTCGAATGACTATTTAGTGTCCCAAAACATTATAAATGAGTGTTTTATCAGCAATTTTAGCATCAATAAGGTTTTAGGTGTTGTATACACAAACTTCAAAGAATTTTTCAATTATTAGAGCATTATTGTCTCATATTTGTATGAATAAGCCATTTTAAGTTATAAAGTGAATAAGTGAGATATTTTTTAGTTGTAATCTTTTATTGAGGTGCTGAATATTGTATTTGGGAGTGTTATAAGTGGGATTGACATTTGCCTTCACCTTGGAAGAGGATTGTAAGAAGGGTTTCCTCTTTACCTAGAAAGATTGTAAAAAGGTTATTTTTCACCTTAAAAGAAGGATTATAATAAATTTAAAAAAGAGTCTTAGAAGTGGACATAGGTAAGGGTTGTTTTCTGAACCACTATAAATCGGTATGCATTCTCACCTCCATATCCTCTTTAAATTATTTTTCATTTTTTGATTAATTTATATTAAACTTTTCCTTATACTTATTTATATTGCTTATTGTTAATTGAATATATTAGTTAGAAAATTTGTTGAATTTTGTAAACACCTATTTTACAACATTTTGGTGCCATTAAGGACTAGCAATACTTAACAAAGAAAATTAGGAGATCTTTAATATATATTATTGAGTTGATCGAACTAGATAAATAAAGCTTAAGACAATAAAATAAAAGATTGCTTCAAATAATAATGAGAAAATAAAAGCATATCACAGATGGGCATTACTAGGTAGTTATTAACTATCTCTTTGCATTCTCTAATTCCTATAGTTGAGCCTTCCCTAGCCTTAATTATGTGCAAACCTACATAGACATCTTTTTTGAAATATGTAAAACAAATAGTTCCCACTAAATGATCACAAAACCTACACAAGTCAAAGGAAATATGACATATAAGAACTATGTTTTTTGCATCACTACTTTATACATCAAGTAATCAATATTTACTTAGACCTTACAAAACCATCTTCTTATAAGAATAACATTTAATAGCCCTTAACAGCATTTAAGACAAAGTATCCCCTACAATACATACACTTAATGCTTTTAACCAAGTTTATAATTGAATTTTAGTATTATAGAAATACAGCCAAAAGAACCAAGAAAGAAAAATCATATATATTTGAGTTGTATATAAACACATAGACATAAAATATGTCGACATTTGTTATCATTGAAACGTGGTGTTCAAATTATAGATACTTCATTTTTTATTAACTTGCAAATCATTTTTGCTAACTATTTTAGTGCACAAGTGCTTTGACATTAAGAATTCTTAATAAGGACTTATATTGCTTTTAATGTTTTCTAATGATTACAAACAAATGGCTCAATACGGAAGTAAAAAGCTATTTTATATTAGGAACTTCATAATAGAAATTAAGTTAAAATATGTTGATGGGAAAACAAATATCTTAAAAAAATTTAACCTTGATTATGTTAAATATAACCAAATATATAAAATGGGGAATTATTTAAGGTACCTTTAAGTTTATAAGGTATACTACATTGTATCAGTTTTCAAATATAACGAGTCATTGAGATTTATTAAATCAAACAAATTTTTTGTTACATTTATCAACTTAATGAAAATCCATGGAATGATTTATATGTATGTTGTATATAACCCATAAGCTAGATACGTTACTCTCTAAACATAACATATTGGAGCTTATTAGAGAGGATAAAGATCGCTATGGTGAAGAAAGAAGTAGTGGCATTAGGGTGGATTATATTGATGATTCTATTACTGAAGTGCGAAAGTAGAAATTAATGAATATATTGGTGAAAATATTAATTAATAAGTTAATAACCAAGCTGATGAACATATTGCTGATTGTAGTGATAAACAAGTTGGTGAGTGAGCATGTATAAGGCAATTTCTAAGCAAAAATTCTTGATAACCATCAACCTATTGAAATTTTTTCAACTAATTGTGGTAGTTTTATTGGCAGTAATGAATATCCATGTGGAGAGGGCCTAGGTTAAGCATTACAAGTATTAGAAATAATCCAAATGGTATGGCACCATAATAAAGATTGGGTATGTTGTTTAGAAATGAAAAAGAATTTAAAAATATCTTGTGGATTATGTTATATACATATGATAAAATTTCAAGTTAAAAAGAGTGAAAGAAATATGTTTAGGGTTAGGTATTGAGGGACGTCCATAAGATTTGTATCTTGGATAAGATATGAAAAAAAGACATACAAACCTGGTCATAATTATTCCACAACCAATAAACCAAAAATGAGTTACTGCTAAGATTTTAATAAGAAATTTCAAGATAAAGCTCTTGAGAAGCCTTATATCCCCATAATAAAAATGGTTGAAGAGTGTAGAGAAAAATTGAACATATTTAATAACTCTAATATGTATAAAGCTACAAATAGGAGACTAAGAAAATAGAGGCCAAAAAATTTTATTAAGAACTCCATTATCTTTTGTTATAGTTTAAAAGGTCATATATTTGTTTTGATGTCATGAAAAGAGGATGTACGCATTTAAGACCTATTTTTATGATAGATGGCTGCTTTTTAAAGGTAAAGTTTTAAAACCAATTTCTAGGTACAATAAGGAGGGATGAGGATAGACCGATGTATCTATTAATGTGGGCTATTGTGAAGGTAAAAAAAATTATTTATGAAATTTGCTCATAAATCTATTAGCACCTGATTTGAAATTAAATGATAGTGAAGGAATTACAATCATAATTGATATGCAAAAGGTATCTTAATCTTTATATATTTATAATTAATTAGAATTAATCAAATTTTAGATTGTTTTAAAGATAGATCAAAGTAGTAAAAGAGACTTTACCAAATATAACTCACCGAATATTTACTAAACATATATACCAGAACTGGGTATATATATATATATATATTTAATATTAATTAGAATTCATCAATTTTAAATGATTTAATAATTTCAAAATTGTTTTAAACATTGGTTTGAGCAGTAGAAGGGACTTTGCTAAATGTAACCCACTAAATTTGTGCTAAACACGTATACCAGAGCTGAGTCTATGAACCGGGAGGGAAAGAACTTAGAAAGCTAGTTCTAAAATTGCGTATGGTTAATTCGTGCAAAAGATTTCAATGAGCAACTTAAGAGACTTAACAAAATAAAACACATATGTTTGCCATCTTAGGCTTCACCTTACTTCATTTTATTTAATCTATTAGAATAAGGTTCAACCTCCTTAGCTTGCTTGGTTTTATTTGTTTTAAGCTATGTGTTTACGAAAACTTGTTATTCTCCTTAATAGAATATGTACTTCTTTGATTTTTTTTTGAAAAGTAAATCCAATATGTATTTTTTACCTTGTTTGAATATCTTAAAAAAAGGTGAGAAAGATGTTTCCATTCATTTGAATCAAAATATATGGTAGTTAACAATAACATAAGTTAAAGTTTTAATGGGTGGTTCTTATAAGCCAGATACAGATCAATAGTTAGCAGACTTGTTAAAGTTTTAATGGGTGGTTCTTATAAGCCAGATACAGATCAATAGTTAGCAGACTTGAAATAATTAGAATTATGATAATAAAGAGTCATACAAATAGGATATGATTTGTACATTGATAGAAGTTAGATATTGTAGTAATAATTATCATGAAGTTGGAAAAAAAAGATGCAATATAATGGAGATTAGTCTATAATGGACATAAGGCATATGGAGTTTCAAATGGTGATGATAAATATACTACAGACATTAGTAGACAACAAACCTATAGTTTTCGGGCTTGAGATCTATATGGATAAACCTAGAATCATAATATAAGTGCAATACATTATTCCAAATGAAAGGTTGAGACATCTGTAAATGATTTCAATAAAAAAAGCCTATTTCCTTAACCTGTATGACTATGTGCTATAACCTATTAGGGGTAAATTCTTTTAGCCTACAATTGATGTAGGGGTGATACACCCACCATCTTAAAAAACGGGGACCTAAGACCATAAGAAGGGAAAGAAAAATGAGCCTAAAATTTTGAAAAATCTAATAAATTATCTTAGAAGGGGCAAGTGCAAATATATAGGAAATATGTCAATTGTAGTTATAATGTCAGAAAAAGTAACAAGGAAGTATTACCTATTGAGGCATCTTCATATGTATATAAACCTTGCTTTATTTTATGTTCTTTTCTTATAACATAAATCATTTATATTATAATCATTTTATATCTTTACAATCATTAATTTTTTATTATTCCCATTGCTATTATTAGGTTATAACCAAGGCATCTTCATAAGTATATAAACCTTTGATATATGATCAATTTATCTTGGTTGTAATAATTGATAAATGTGTTTTTTTTATTAATATAGGTTACTGATGTAAATAGATTTGAATATATTATTATACTAAGGTAACAAAGCAATATTGCGAGTTCCATGTATAACATTCATTCATTATATTATTAATAAGTTATATAACTGACTAATTACAATTTTTTTTTCAAATTAGAAGCTCTTCACATACTAGTAAAGAGAAGTTTAAAGATATTAATTCTCATATATTTCAGTTGTCATTTGAATCAGGGGGTCTAAGGTTTAAAGGATAATCTAATATCATTTTGCAATAGATATATAGCAAGCAATGTGGCATAACATGTGATTATATGAACAGTAATGTATTGACTTTTGACATAAATGTTTTATATACACTTTGGCATAACTTTTGGCTACATATGACCATATTTAAACTAAATTTTGTATATCAATTCTAATCTATATATAGTTTAACTCAATAATAATGTGTCCTTATATGCTAATATTACAAGATTGATATGGCAAATGAACGAGATTCCTATGCTCCTCCATTTTTTTAATATAGTAGATATGTTTGTTATAGTTAAATAGAAGTCAAGTTTCAAATTTAATATAATCATAACATTATATAATTAAAGTGTATAACTATTTCAATAAATAAAAGTTAAGTTTGGACTTTAACATTGTAATTTAATGATATTTTTGATCATATAGTTAAGAATAATAACCACCATAAGCATAAAAATTCTGATTACAAAACGCATTAATATAAACTTCAACTTTCTTTTTCTCTTTACTGATAAATTAATGCCTTACTTCAAGAGCTTAATTTCCTCCTCAGTCTCCTAGGTTGTGCTTATTTTACCAATCCTTGCTTTAAGCTCTTTCTTTAACATAGATACTTCTTTCCTTAATTTATGAATTGTCAAATTCACTGATATACATACATACCAAAAGGAACAATCTTAGATGAATTAGTCAGCTATCAATAAATTCTAAAGCCAATAAACTATACTTTATAATTATTTACTGAGCAAAATGTAGTGTCTTCTTAAAATGGATATGCAGTAGGTCTAGTAACTAAGGACATAAATCATCATCATCATCAATACTTAGTTGAAATCTCGCTTAGGCACAGGGTCTGGGGAGGTCCAATAGTACGCAACCTTATCCTTACATAGTAGAGAGGCTATTTCTGATAGACCCATATGCAATGTGGCATGATGATACTACAAAATTATAAATGGATGGGCAGATATATTAAAAAGGTTACTAAAAATTAAATGAAAAATAAAAACATTGCAAAACATACAAAAATACAAATAACTAATAAAGAGCAACAAAAAAGTAAGGCAGTATAAAATAAAGTATATACAAAATATGTCAATCATTAATAATAAATGGTAAAATATAAATACCTACTAGAAAAAACCTGGATAAGAGTAACTCCAATAAGGTCTATCACTACCTTAATTATGTTAAGTAGGAAACGAACTAAGCTAAACTAACTAGGAGGTAAATACTACGCAGTAAATGCAAATAATAAGATTTAATATAACCTACAAGAAAGTGAATTCCCTTTTTACGAGAGATCCTTACCTGTATCCTAGTACGCCAATTTTTTCTATTACGAGCCAAGTCCTCATTCTTTATCACTGCCCCTAGTTCTTTTTAGACCTTCCTTTTTTTCTTATTCAGTTTTTAAGTATTATTTTCTCACATCTTTTCACTAGAGCGTTAGGATGTCTCTTTTTAATATGTCCAAACCACCTAAACCTTGTCTCTCTTAATTTGTCATTAATACTAGTCACCTTTAATTGTTTATGACTATTAGATTCTTGACCCTATCTCTTTTAGTAAGGTTATAGATCCATCAGAGCATCCTCATCTCTATCACCAAAAGCTTATTATTTTGTATTTGTTTGATAGTCCAACACTCTACCCTATATAACATGGTTGACCTAATTGTTCTTGTTACATGATAGGTGCCGTATGACTATCTCATAATATAAATCTACTAAAAAAATAACCTGTCTAGATTCTGCTTATATTTACTTTGTTTCAATAGGAAGGAATTATAGGAAGGAGAACTTTCGTTGAATTAATAAACTACTAAATGGATGAAAATAAGGAGATGATGGCAACTGGAATAATGAACATTATTGGATCAACCACTTTCTCCTATTTTACAATAGGTGCACACTTACTCTCTTCTTTTCCTAATAAATATTATTATGATACTAAATATTTGAAATGTTATAAAGGAAACAGTTAAGTTAAGCTATTATAAAAGGCATAGCTTTTATGAAAATATATTCTTTACACAACTTCAGATTTGTAAATGCCTTTTAAAATTCATATGTTAATCATAATGCAAGAGCTAAAACTATATTTTTTAACATTATATTATTGGTAACAGTAATGGTGACACTACTCTTCCTGATAGCTCTATTTTAATACACTAAGTCTAATATTAAATGTCACTTAAATGACAATAGTTGTTAGCCAAACTAAATTAGTGAAAATTTAAACTTAGCAGAAATCACATAAACTAAACTTTGGTGCAACAAACTACATTTCTCTTAATATTTATTGAACATATAAAAAGTTTGAGAAAGTTAAATTTAGTGGAAAAAGTGTAAGCTATCAAGTGTAAGGCCACTAATTTATGTGGTTGAAGTTATGTAATAACGCAAAGGAGAAGCCTTATGAAATGAAGAAGTCATATGAAATGGAGATGGCATCCAACAAATTTTCCAACAAATTTCAAATGGAGTTAGGAAGGGGCCATATAAAATTAGGTAGGTCCATATTTAAATAGGAAATTTTACGAATTAGGGCTTCTTTGAGATGAAGAGAAGTCTTATTGGCTGCTAATGATAAAGAGAAGTTACTTGAGGGAGACTACAAAAAAATGATGTCATGAGATTATGGTTGAGATTAGATGGTAGGGATTCAAACGATCAATTTTTATATTAGGTAGATCAATTTTCAAAAAGACGATTTAAGAAATTAGGGTTTTTTTGAGTTGTTGTTTTTAGATGGTATGGAATTTGATTAATCAATTTAGGAATTTTCATGTAATTAGGGTTTTTATTAAATTTAGGTTAATTAAGGTTGAGTTAGATTATTTAGATTACAATATATTTATTGGTTTTAATTAGAGTGTAATACATATAATCATGATTTAAATTAATTAAATTTAATTAGAATGTATAAGTTCTAATATGTCACATATATAATCAATATTAAGAAAATTAGTTTAATTACAATGTATGGGTCCTACTATATCACATGGCATATGCATGACACAATAGGACTCATATGACTAATAAAATATAATAAAATTGTACAACGTTTGTGTTAACATGACACATAATAAAATCATAAACATTTTAATATTTTCATCAATTTATGATTTAAATTAAACATTTTACAAAACATTAGGTTTCATTTTGAACTCTCTAAAATGCTAGAATTTGAACTATGTTTTCGTAAAAAGAATTAGGGTTAAAAGTATACTTTTGTCAAAAGTTGAAAAAAATTAAAAAAGAAATAGACCTCTTAGTCAAGAAATTAAGGCTTGACAATATGTTTAGAATGTATTTCTAGTGAATTGAAAGAGTTTTATATTAAAGAGGAATTTGTCACCAATTGACAACTTGGTACATACCTTAGTAGAATGTAGTAGTTAGGAAACAACAAAAACTTAATGGAAATGGCAAAGAATGTAATGGTTGAAAAATAAGTACTTAATATGTTTTGGACAAAAGGAGTAAATATGTTAGTGCAATTGTTAACTAGCCACTAAAGCTTTGAAAGGTGGATCGACACTAACAAAATGGATTAGTAACTTATCGTTTGGTACAAACCTAAAAGTTTTTGATAGTCTATACTATATTCATAGTCATTAAGTCGAGAGAAAAAAGTTACATAACAATAGCAAACTTAAGATGTTTATGGGATATAACAGAGTAAGCAAACGTATAGAGCTTGCAACAAGAAAGATCCAAATAAGCTGAGATGTTGTATTTGTTTAATTTACCTAAATAAATTAGAAAAGATGCTAGTGTCATTTAAAGTTGACTCTTTGCCACGTCATAATGAGGAAAACGTTTTAGAGAAGGCTCACAATGAACATGACACTTATAATACCCTACACACACACACACACACACACACACACACACACACACATATCTTCCAACCCTACTTTTCTATTTTTTATTTTCACCTCCTAAAGGTTACTATTCATATAACTATCCTCTTCACATATTTTTCGCCGATGGAAACTCTAACTGACCAACCATATACACCAATTGACTCTTCTATTCAAGCCCATCACAACCTTAATTATTTTACCTCATAACAATGTTAGGATCATCACAAAAATTGAGAAAAAAATTCAAATCTTCAATCTTTCACCTCTGGTGAGTGTTGCCAATCACCACCACCACTACCATTAAGTTCTCCTTGATGTCAAGAGAAAAAATCTTATGAAGCCATTGTTGGTCACCACTTGTATCATTTCTAATTGTCAAAAATGGAAGTTAAGGCTATGACATGATTTTTCTTCAATTCGTTGATATTAGTTAAGAATTTAAGTATCTTGCAGATATAAAAGAAATTTTTTAGTCACCAAAGGGATATTACAATGACAAAGGGTTGTTAGAGAAATTGTTTTGGTGACATTTTTAGAAAAATTTTGAAAAAAAATCTATAAATTATGCTAATCATTCTTCCTGTAAGAATAATAGTGAAAGTTTTAATGTTTTGTGAATTAAAATTCACAAAATTATAGGCAAGAATATGATCAAGGGTTGAATTGCATAATTGGACCATCCTAGCAAACCTAATGAGTCTTAGGTTATTAATTAAGCCCAACACTTTGTAAATGACACTGATTAGGATATTTTATTTCTTATTTTATAGGTATGTTAGAAATGGGACCCATATCGCAAGGATTAGATAGACAAGTATATCAATCTGGTAAGTTCATATCTATCTACTAATATCAAATCCATACCAGTTATTGAGTATGATTCTACACTAATATGAATGATGAAGTGTTAAGCCAGGTTAGATGCCTTGCCTTTATGCATGTCGATATGATATGATATATATAAATATGCACACACATATTTATATACATATGTATAAAGGTACCTATAAGTATATAAATATACATATGCAATTTATGTAGTTCTTATCATATTCTATACAAATATTACCACGATATTTAAGTATATGTATAAGAGTTTAGGTACTTATGGTATACTATATGCATTTATGATAGGTTATAACGTGATTGAGTACATGTTTTGTGAAATTATGGGATTGAAATTTGGAATGTGTGTTGAGGAGTTTGATGAGATTATGGAGGAGGAAAATTATGTAAGATGTTCCATCTGATGGGTATGCATCAAATGCAAACTAGTTTGATTATGAGAGATGATTGTGATATGATATTGAGATATGATACTGATCGATCCTATTTGATTTTTGGCTCTTGTTCAAGTCCTTGTTTGATATGTATCTTATTGATGATTGTGACTTCGGATGTAACGAGTGAGAGATAGTATGTTAGTGATGTTTGGGTCCCTACAACCCCTATGGACTAAGAGATCCTTATGACTATATGAGTATAGGTGTATGGTTAGGTTATTGGTGATTTTTAACTCCCTACAACCATTCGATGTGTAGTATTGTAAGGATTTACCCTTAGGCCCCGTTTGGTTGACAGGAAAGTAAAGTAAATTTGGAATATGATTCTTCGGAAATGAATCTGTGGAAAGTAAAGATATTCATATGTTTGGATACTTACAAGAATTCTGATAGGAAAGTTTAGTGAATTCTTATTATAGTGTTTGGTATGCAACATTATTTCATAGAATGTAATCTAATTTTAACTTATGTTTTCATTTATATCCTTACAGACCGAATAAAAATTAAAATCATTAAATAATGTTAATTTGTAATATAAGTTAATAATAATA
>JANZXP010000003.1:9703398-9764721 GCA_027576715.1 Erythroxylum flavicans | reverse complement strand
CCGCTTCTTGATTCTTGATAACCGTCATTTAGTTGAGTTCTGTAACTAACTCTAACTAAATAACTGTTCTGACGTGCTAATGTATCTTCATGGTATCGTCTATGTCTTCTTTGCATCTGTGTTGCCTTTGCATCTATGTTGACTTTGCATTTGCGCTGTGTTTTGATTTTGCGTCTGCATCTGTGTTTATATTGTCTTTGCGTCTGCGTCTGCGTCTGTGTTTTGATTTTGCATATGCGTCTGTGTTTTGATTTTTTGTCTGCGTCTATGTTTTGACTTCGCATCTGCGTCTATGTTTGTGTTTTGACTTCGCGTCTATGTCTGCGTTTATATTGTTTTTGCGTCTGCGTCTGTGTTTTAACTTCATGTCTGTGTCTGTGTTTGTGTTTTGACTTCGCGTCTGCGTCTATGTTTATGTTTGCATCTATGCGGTCTTTGCGTCTGTGTTTTCTTCTGCGTCTGTGTTCTGTACTTTGTCTGCACACTTAACACACTTATCAAAAATTTTCATTTGTTTCTAACATTATTATTATTTGATTGTCATCAAAATTAATCATCGTAAAGTCCTCTTGACTTAACAACAACTACTCATACTAAAAAGAGAGAATGACCATTTATCTTAGTTTGGTGTTAGCAGTTGCATCTCTCTGTGAAGAATTCTCAGCTCTAATGTAGAGGGAGAGTTAAGAATCAGTTGATGATATATTTTCACCTCGCATGATTTTGGGCATGACATGTTATATATCTCTTTGATAACTTTGTTGCTATATTTTGCTTAATTTAGTTCTTTTCCCTCTATTTTTTTGATAATGACAAAGGGGGAGAATTATTTTTGATATTCGATATATTTTTACTGAAGGTTGATGATATACATACATGACTGTCACTTGCATATGATGAATCTGTGATATTTTTGTTGTGAAGTTCTTATGGTAGAAAGGAAAGGCTCCTTCCAATTAATAAGAACTTATAAAGCTGACAGGTATATCTCGGACTCTTGTCATTTCTTTAATTTGTTAAGGAAAGGCTCCTTTTATTTAGTAAGAACTTATAAAGCTGATAGGTATATCTCAAACTCTTGTTTGAATTTTGAAAATATATCTATTATTGTTTCTTATCATCAAAAAGGGGGAGATTGTTAGGCCTATTAATGGTTTTGATGATGATCATATAATATTTCAAAATTCAAATTTGATTTATTTCCTTTTGAAAGTAACAATATAATTCTTAAGAGGAAATAAAATCATAAGATAAATGCTTCTTTTCTTGTAGGAACTTTCTTTATAAACTTACCTTATTTATTTTACAAAATTCGAAAGGATCCTACTAATCATATATTTCGTCAATAAGCTCCATATTTCTTTTAATGGTTAATTATTGCAAGATTCTAGCAGAAATAATATTGAAGACTCAAAGTCAACTCAAAATAGAAATAAAGCAATGGCAAGTTGAAGAAAATGTCTATTTAAAGAAGACCCACTGCATTTTGCAAACGAGGGGACAGAAGCCAAAATCTTTAAAATACTTCAGAAGCTTTAATATTCCAAAAATTCATATCTTGATAAAAATCTCTTGTGCCTTAGAAAGAGACAATTCTTTTTGTGAGAGTTCATTGAAGCTCTTATGGAGCAAATTACTTCTTCATTTGTTGAGAGCTTGTAGAGGTTAACAAAATATTACTACTGTGCAAGGTTGGAGAATCTTAAAAAATATGTACTCGTGAGCTTATAGAGGCCCTATAAATGCTACTAGTGTGGAAGGTTGGAGAACCATGAAAAATATGTACTCGTGAGTTTGAAGAAACTTGTCAAATTACTACTTGGATTTTTATAGTGAAACACTCAAGTTGGATACTTGGGAATTGGACGTAGGTTTAGGTTATAGGCCGAACCAGTACAAATCAACTACATCCTTCTCTTTCTTCTCTTAACTTTTATATTTTTGCATTATATTGTGTGTGTGTGTTCATTTCAGCAAAAGGCTTCTTCACTGTTATAGTAGACTCCTTCTGTTTTTAACTTGCTAAAGGTCCCTTTCTTTTTAACAGGTGCCTTCTGTTTTAAATTGTCTTAACTGGATTTATCTTTTAGTAAGCTCCTGTCGTTTAACAGGCTTCTATCACTTAACAGGCTCCTATTGGTTAAATAGGGTCATATCGCATGACAGGCTCCTCTTACTTTGCAGGCTCCTATTGTTGTTTTAAACTTCGATATGCCCCTGTCATTTTATTCGAATTAAATTTATCTCTTTTGTGTGTTTGCTTTTTCATTAGAATCTTATAAAGCTTATCTATTTAGGAGCTCACGAGTATATTTCAATTGTGACAACAATAATCCTTTCTTTGTATGTGTAACTAGTTCTATTCCAATAAAGTAAAACAAGTCCTTAAAGTCTCTGACAAGAAATTCACATTGGAGTGAAGCAATAAATTTGAAAACTAATAAAGAGTAAGAACCAATGAGAACAATGTCATCAATATAAACTAATATACATATAATTTGGTCATTATTTCTATAAATAAAGAGATAATTATCAGCCTTGGAATAATTAAATTGTAAGGTGTGAAGAAAATTACCAAAACTAAAGAACCATGCGTACGGGACTTGCTTCAAATCATAAAGAGATCATTGCAATTTAAAGACAAAAGTTAGCTTGAACTCATCAGTGAAACCAATCAGCTCCTTCATATAAATGGTCTCGACTAAGTTCCCATGGAGAAAGGCATTTGAAATATCAAGTTGCTTAATAGGCCAATAATGCATTATGTTGTAAAACCTTGGCCACTAATCTAACTTTATATCTATCCATAGAATCATCTTACTTTCTCTTTATCATGTACACCCACTTTTTATCATCAATGTTAGCTTGAGGTTTAGGTACTAAAATCTAAGTGGAATTGGATAGCAAGGCATTTATTCCATCTGTCATAGCCTTTTGCCACTCTAAATAATTTTTAGCTTGATTATGGTTTCTGGTTGATATTTCAAATACTTTATTTTGAAATTACTTTTCTCTACAATGTTTAGTTCTCTACATTGCATAGTCTTTGGTCTTAATACTATAGTATGGATATGATTAGTATTTGATGGTCATGTGGAAGATACATATTACTAGTTAGATAAGTCAATATTTAAGACCTGACCTAGAAGAATTAGCTAAGGGATAATTATCTTGTAGAAGTCGAGTAAGGATAAGAGATATATTAGGTGTAGATTGCAAATAATGTGAAGAGTTAAAAGATTGAGATAAGGAAGAAGTTTGTAGGGAAGTCAAGTTCAAACATGGTTGCATTGCAAAAGGAAAGGGAGCTGATAAGCTTAACCACGATGAATGTGAAGAGAAAGAAGCAATTTCATTACCAAAAATCCAATTCCTACAAGAAAAGATATTTTCATCAAAAGAAATACGCCTAGATACATATATTCGATCGCCATCCAAATCTAAATAAAGATGACTATGATAGTTTAATGTAGGACCTAAACAAATGAATTATTTGGTACGATATGAAAATGTATGTTTATTGTAAGGCCAAAGATATAGGTAAATTACACAACCAAAATTTTTATTTTCAGTATATTTTGGTTTGGATTTAAATAGTAATTCAAAAGGTATTGCATTACTTAGACTTAAACTAGGCATGAAATTAATATTATTATAAACTAGGTATGAAATTAATATTAACAACAACTTGAAAAACATATATCCTAAACCTAAAAGGATTCGAAGAATAATGAAGATGAGTTACTTTTGAATCACTTATATGCCTAATTTTTCACTTAGATAGACCATTTTGTCCATGAGTATCAGAGCAAGTAATTCTATGAATAATGCCTTTTTCCTTGAAATATGAATTTAATTTCTAAAATTCACTGCCCCAATCTGAGTAAAAATCGTTGATTTTACAGTTAAATTACAGAAGAACAGAAGATTTGAATTCTTTAAAAATCTTTAAAATGTCACTTTATTATGCAACGTAAATGACCTTGAATAATGTGGAAAATCATCTACCAAAATAATAAAATATTTAAAACCAAGAATGCTCAACAGAATAGAAGCCCCCAAATATATGACTATATAATTTCAAAAAGATTATAGCTCTTATTTTAAACTGGAGGAAGAGATAATTTAGCTAACTTTCCTAACTTACATGAAACATAATTGAAAAAAAAAACTAGAAACCATAGAAAAAGACATACTATTTTCTTTTATTATAAACTTTTTGACATTGGATGTCCCAACCTAGCATGCTAAGATTCAAACAAATTGGACTCAGATAATAAAGCTCGAGGTTATAATTTTGGAAGCTCATACAATTTACCTTTGCTCCTACATTGCAATAGGATTTCCTTACTCCAATACTGATTAACCAAGAAATAGTTAGGATGAAATTAGAAAAAGCAATTATTGTTGAACCGATGGTAATCAGTTAGAGATTTTTGGAACATGAAGATCATTCCTAATAAACCAAACTTTGATTATTTAAATAGGTATAAAAACATTAGCAATATGAGATATATGCAAGCCTTGGCCATTACTAACCTTTTTTTATCACTATCTTTGTATTCTTAAGGATTAGCCAACATTTGATGTTCTAGAATTATATGGTGGGTAACTCTAGTGTTTGGATACCAAGTTTAAAACTGCAAAGTTGGTGTAGGAGAAAATATAGGTGGCACAGGCATCAAAGATGATTAGATGGTGTATATGAAGGAGGCATCATAGTGGGAGTCGAAGCCATAAGAGTAATAGTATTATTACCCAAGTCCCAAGATATATTGGCTTAAGGTGAAGAATAAAATTTTTACTTTGATGTATAACTTTTACAACAGTTCATTATAATGTGGTTATGATAACCACAAATTTGACATTTAAGTTTGTAGTTGGAGTTGTAGAAATTTTGCGGATTGATGAGAAGAGCTTCTCAAAGTAGGAGCATTTGGTGCTTGAGGGTGATAGACAAGATCTACCGTAAGTGATTCTTGATAGCTTTATAATAAAATCTTATAAGGTAAAGAGCAAGTTATACAACTCAAATAAAGGCACTGAATCTTACTTCAAATTAAGATTTGGAATGATGTGATGAAAATGAAAATTCAGACCAATATTATGATATATTATTGCACTAAATTTAGTATCAAATAATAGACGATTTGCAATAACTAGTTTACCAGCTAAGTTTATAGCTTTTTAAAGATAATGTGTAACATTATATCATTCTTCTTCAATTATTGAAGCATAATATGTAACTGTAATTAGATATTTTAAGAAATCGAGTCAAAATCATTTACTAGTTTTTTCCAAAAAGAATAAGCAATCTTTGATCTAATAATATTAGGATACACTTCTTTGTCAATAATGATAAAATCCAATAAAGTAAAAGTTGGTCTCTAGAAAGCTAACTTCTATAAGTCAAATTTGAGTTTGTAGTATTTGCATCATTAGTGAAGGAATAGTTTAAGGTAGTGGTACTGTGCCACCAATAAAATTATTCATAATTTGATAAGATGAATAAATTAGGTTCCAAGTAAGATAATTTATGGTTAGTTTGATAGAAAATGTGTAGTTTATGGTAGGGGTTGATGGTGTTGATGCTTGAGGGGTAAGAACAATTTGGTTTGCCATGATCATGGCTCTAACTCAAGAAACCTTGGAAAGATGGCCAATTGAATTGGTGGAAGAACAATAAAACTAGTAGGGGGAAAAACTGAAAAATAATGGTAATATTGGTGGTGGATTTTGATAGAGTGGCAACGGAAAAAAATTGTTAGTGTGAATGGAAAATTGAAGACTGTGACGCTCCAAAAAATTCTTAAACTACAATTATCCAAATTGTTCCTAAAGCATAACATTAATTACCAAAATCCCCATTACTTCTAAAAGAAAGATGTTTGTCAATCACAAAAGTAATCCATACAACGCAACTACCCGAATTGTCACATTAAAAAATATAAACAATAAAATTTTACTCAATTAATTTGCTAGCTCTACCTAAACTTTACTCTGTCAGTCCCGTGCACTGGGGTTATCAGCAATCTCTCGATCTCCCAAAAAATTAGTAGCAAGTGGTGAACTGCTTATTCAGTAAGGGTGACCAACTGTACCCTTAAAATTAAATAACTCAATATATAAAAAAAAACTTAGTTAAGTGATTAAAATATTCATATTATATGAAGATACACCACGTTACTCAGTTTATCCGAACAATTAATAAACATCCAAAATTTTATAATGATTAAGACTAAAATTATTATATAACTGCCTTTTATGTTTTATCTCATAGTTAACTGAATTGGCTACCTGCTTAACCCAATAGGCTTACATTTAATGGTTAGCCAGCTCTTCCCTAGTCCTTATAATCTCTCAATAAGTGGAAGCGTAATTAAATGTATAAATATTGGCATAAGATAACTCAATTTCTCAATCTCACTTAGTACCCAGTTACTATTCCAGTATCTAACCGTCGACACAGGATATCCTCAATACTCAGGATATTTCGATACCACTCTGATATGTGGCCATCGGCATAGAACATCCTCGGGACTTAGGATGTCTCGATACCTGCTCCACAAACATATACTTAGCCATCGCTCGCTTATATCTAAACAACCTATCAATTTATAACCATCAAATGCAACCTATCTTAGGCAAGCCATAAATTCACGATTTACAACATTTATTCACATTTATTATTAGCCAATCTCTATTTAATAACACATTTTCACCAAATTAACAACTGTTACACCTCAATTTATGTAACAAAATATAAAAATGAAACACCTTGTACTTTGTAATTGTTTGGGAAATAAAATAACATAATTCATATAATTCAGAAATCCATAAATGTAATTGATAATCATTCATTTAATTAATCACTAATCCAAAACATGATTCACTATTAAAGAATTTATTAATAACAAAATACTATTCTAAGAATATAATTTAAGGTTATATTTACCTCAATTTCAGACTCAACTAATTGATAGTCCAATTTACTACTTAATTGAACCTTCGAACTTAAAAATTAAAAAATTTTATCAGACTAATTTAAGAAGATTTACAACCCAATTATACTTAATAATCCAACAATCATTCCTTTTTCACTTTATTCTTAATTATAAAAATAATATCTTTACTATCCTAACCACCATAATTACTAAAATACCCTTAACTAATTAAAAGTCTTATTTAACCCTTATTTATTTCAATTAATACTGAAAATATTCTTTTTGGATAAAATTTCAAATTTACCCTTAACTTTTTGCATTTCCCATTTTCTCCTTACTACAGCTTAAATTTTTTGAAAATTGTTATCTTCTTCACCCTCTCCTCTTCTCCTACCTCCTATTTTTTCTCATTTTTCAGCCACCTTTTCTCCATTTTATCTCTTTCCATGACTTCAATTATTGTCCCAAGCAATCACAACATGCAGTCCAACTATAAACTAGTGTAGGATGATTAAAAATCACAATAAAAGGCATATAATAGTTGCTGGAATTTTACCTATATGCTAAGGATTTTTAGGTTGTTAAACTCCATAATTTCCGCACAAATTGCTACAAAACAAACAAAATGAGGGAACATATGAGAAACGATTCATATGCAGGGGAAACACGGTACATTACAAACTTACCAGTTGGAAATAATTGAGAAAAAAAATGAAGAAGACTTAAGTTCGTTGATGTTGGAGTGTTTAATAGATTGCTTTTATTTATACCTCTCTAATTAATGGTTTTATGGGCTGGGCTGCTGGGTTTTAGTAAATGTTGGGTTGCTTTTTGTTTCCTATTTGTGGCTTTCACTGATCCCAAAAAAAAAGAATTTCATCTTCAAAATTAAATTACGTACCTGAGGATCCAAATAAATGAACATACTAACGTCGAACTTCATCCTCTACCGCCCAAGTAGCCTCTTTTAGAGAACGATGATGACTCTATAAAACTTGCACCATTGGAATCTCCCGTCTCCTTAATTTCATAATCTATCTATCCAGTATCTCCATTGACTCCTCTTTGTAAGTCATATCATTTGTAACTTCGATATCAGGCCTCGATATAACATGACTATGATCTAATCAGTACTATCTCAACATCAACGTATGGAAAACATTATGAATCTATTCTAACTCTAATGATAATGTTAATCGATAAGCTAATGGCCTTATACATTGTACAATTTCATATGGCCCGATATATCTCAGACTCAATTTCCCTCTCCTATCAAACCTCAAAATTCCCCTCCGATGTGATACTCGAAGAAATATCATATCTCAACATTGTACTCCATCTCCCGACAATGTTGATCAGCATATTTCTTATGCTGATCTTAAGCTACCTTCAAGCATTGTTATACCACCCCTATTTTCTCCATCGTATCCTAACAATCTAGTACCATATATATCCCAACATATCAAATCTCTACACCGCCTACCATATAATGCCTTAAATGATGTCATACCGATGGTAGAGTTATAACTATTATTATATGCAAACTCCATCAAAGGTAGATATATATCCCAATCACCCTTAAAGTTCAACACACAAGCTCTTGTTATATCCTCCAATGTCTAAATTATACACTTCGATTATCCACCAGATTGAGGGTAAAATGCAGTACTTAAATTCAACTTGGTCCTCAAAGCTATAAGTAAACTCATTTAGAATCGAGAAGTAAACCGTGAATCTCGATCTGATACAATAGACACTAGAACTCAGTGTAACCTCACAATCTTATCAACATACAAGCTTGTCTAAAAAGTCTGTCTGCTATATAAATAAGAAATGAGCTGATGTAGTCAACCTATCCATAATCACCCAAACTAAATCATGTTTATGTCTGGTCCTCGATAATACTACCACGAAATCCATCTAACTTGTCTCCTACTTTCACGATAGAATAGGTAAGGGTCTTAATTTTTCTGATAGTGCCTGATGCTCTGCCTTGACCTATAGACAAGTCAAACACCACAACATAAGCCCCGCTACATCTTTCCTTATTATTGGCCACCAGTAATAAGTTCTCGATTTTGATACATTTTTGGAGTACCAGGATGCATAACATATGCACTATGAGCTTTCTTCGAAATCTCTTCTCGTAATCCATCTACATCCAGCACACAAATTCGCCTCCCAATCGCCAACACTCTGTTTGCTCTTACTAAAAAGTTAGTCCTCAGATTATGACGCACTCTCTTTCATCCACATCAAATAAGATTTTGTGCCTTTCTGATCCTATCTCCCAAAACTAGTTAGACCTATAATGTCGCTAATAAACCACTCACATAATCAATCTCCATTTTCAAGACACTTCCCTCAACTCCACCAATGGTGTCATACTGTGTTCATTCAAACTAGCCATTATTCCTGATCTTTTCCTACTTAAAGCATCTATCATCACTACATTAGCCTTTCCTGAATGGTAATCAATAGTACAATCATAATTCTTTAGCAACTTGATCCATCTTCTTTGCCTTAAGTTTAACTTCCTCTGAGTTAAGATATACTTAAGGCTCTTGTGATCTGTAAGGATTCAAAATGTCTCCCCGTGCAAATAATGTCTCTATATCCTAAGAACATCCATGATCGCCGTTAACTCCAAATCATTAGTGGGAAATTCAACTCATGCGATCTCAACTAATGAGAGGCATAAGCTATCACTTTTTTATGTTGCATCCATACATATCCTAAACTTACCCTCGAAGCATCAGTACATAAGTCAAAACCTCCACTACTCAATAGTAACACCAAATTTAGGCTAGAAGTTAATCTTTACTTAAACTCCTCAAAACTCTCTTGATATTGATTGGTCCACTCAAACTGAACTCCTTTCTTCAACAGTTTGGTTAACAGGCTAGTTATTATCGAAAATTCTTCTACAAATCTCTGATAATGCCCTTCAATTCCTAGAAAACTCCTTACCTTTGATGTATTTCTAGGAGACTCCCACTCCATAATTACCTTTACCTTAGCAGGACACATGTCCAAAGAAAACTACTCACTCCATCCAAAACTCACACTTACTCAACTTTGCATATAGTTGTCTCTCCTTTAGAATCTGTAACACAATCATCAAATGATGCTTATGCTCCTCTTTACTCCTCGAATACACCAATATATCATCAATAAACACTATCACAAACTGATCTAGATACTCCTGAAAAGCCCTATTCATTAATGCCATAAATGCAGCTGGTGCATTAGTTAACCTGAAAGGCATCACTAAGAACTCATAATGGCCATAATGAGTACAATGGTGAGCTAGATATGTCTCACATCCATCTAATATCAACCGTCTAGTAGTCACGGTAGAGATTATATATTTTGGGACCAATCAATGATCTCCCATAAATTTCACTTTCGAATTACCTAAAGACTCTATCATCTCCTCCTTTTCATAACAATCTATTATAGCCCAATGTTGTGCCAACCAATTCATCACGAGAATTACATTAAATTCTCTTAATTCCATCACTATTAAGTCAGTTAATATCTTCACTTCTCCAATTCTCACTGGTATTCCCCTCCTTAAACCATTTACTACCATACAGTCTCCTATTGGCCACGACACTCTTAGGTCATATCTTAATAGACTAACCTTCCCCGGAACTCTAGAAGCAAACTTTAAAGAAATGTAAGAATGCATGGATCATAGGCCTACTAACACATAAACTTTAATATCAAATAATGAAATCGTACCAGAAATGTCATTGTTGATTGAGATTGCCTCCTCCCTCGTTATATGGCATATCTTCACTTGAGTTTGACCATGTGCTGAGGATGTCCTACTAGTACCCGTACCTAGTGCTGGTTTATGTCCAACTCCTTTGCCACCTCCTCTGCTACCAATTCTACCAAAACTAAAGGCTCCACTCTAACCATGTACTATCTCCTCTACCCTCATTCTCGAACTCCTCCTTACTGTCTGACAACTACTCTGCAAGGCCCCTGCTCTCCAAAAATATAACATGCTTGAATAATCCTAGTGGGTCCCTAACATTGACTTTTGTGAACTCTCCCGTGGATAGCACAACTTTGTAACCCTCCAATTCCTCTATTAAAAGGTCCTTTGAACCTCTGACTAACCCCTCTGTTGGATCCAACTAATGGTGCACTAGTAGTGCTATGGTATCGTAAATCCCTACCAGTTCCTTAATCTCCACCAGATCATTAAAAACTACCACCCATATAATTAGTTAGTTTGACCCCCCTCTCCAAAACAACCCCCTCCCCTTTTTTTTGAACTCAATGTGGCATTAGCTCTCCTAAATCCCCCTACACCAATAGACCATAAATGATTAGCTCCCCTCTCTATGATCACTCTCTGATCACCTCTTTAGCTCTCCTCTCCTTCTGGCTTGTTCGATCACATTCTCTACTCAAAGTGTAGTCTCTAGTAACTTCTTGAAATCAGAAATAGCAACTCCTGAACCTAAAAATATCTATCCTCAGACTCTACTCAAATTGGTAACATCTGTCTTCTAGATTTGCCATAGCCTCCAATGTATAAATGTATAATTAGACAATACTATAAAGCGAGCCTCATAATCTACCACCAACATGTCCTTTGTCTGAACTCTTTCAATCTCGATATATCGGCAGAGTGTATTTATCTCTAAACTCTCTCTAGAACTCCTGCTAAATCATATCTCATGTCTTATAAGATCTCACTGATTTCCACCAAGTCAGTGCATTGCCCTGGAGTAAGGAAACAATATACTACCACTTTCTTTCTAAGGTACACTCCAGAAGATCTAAAACTAACACTGTTTACTCCCACCATGACTCAGCCTCCTCAGGATTAGTAGTACCTTGAAACTCTACTCTATCCATCTTACGAATTCGCTCATAGTTGTGATCCACCCCAGAATCACCTTGAACTGGAGCCGCGGTAATAGCCTACTGCATCAATTGAAAGAATTGCATCATCTGTGTTGGCACTGGCACCTCTCCTCCTACTCGATCTGTTCAGGCATCCCCCTGATCAAGTACATATGAAGCTTGGATCAAACTTCCCGATTCCCCAATTGACTTAGGACTAGTATTATCATCTCCTAAAACCATCCTAGATAAGACAAGAACATATAATTAGTTTTTTTTCTCCACTTAATGAGTCCCTAGAAATGTAAACCTGCTTTGATACCACCTAATGTGATGCTCCCAAAAATTCTTAAACCACAATTATCCAAATTGTTCCCAAAGCATAATATTAATTACTAAAATCCTTATTAGTTCTAAAAGAAAGATGTTTGACAGTCACAAAAGTATTCCATACTGCACTACTCGAACTGTCAAGTTCAAAAATATATACAATAAAACAACTTTATTGAATTAATCTTTTGGCCCCACCTAAACTTCACTCCGTCAGTCCCGTGCGTTGGAGTTATCGACAGTCTCTTAATCTCCCAAAAAAACTAGTGGGAAGGAGTGAGCTGCCTACTCAATAAGGGTAACCGATCGTACCCTTAAAATCAAATAACTCAATATATAAAAATAAAACTTAGTCAAGTGATTAGAACATCCATATAATACGAAGATACACCATCTTACTTAGTCTATTCAAACACTTAATAAACATTCAAAATTTTATTAAAACAATGATTAAGACTAAAATTATTACGTAACTGCCTTTTATGTTCTATCTCATAATTAACTAAATTGTCTTAGCCCTGCTTAACCTAGTAGGCTTACATTCAACAGTCTGTCGGCTCATCTCTACTCCTTATAATCTCTCACCAAGTGGGAACATAATTAAATGTATAAATATTGGTACAGGATTCCTCAATTTCTCAATCTCACTTGGTATCTCGGTGTTACTCCAATGCTTACACATCGGCACAGGATATCCCTAAGACTCAAGATACCCCAGTATCACTTCGATGCCTAGCCATCAACATAGGACATTATCGAGACTTAGGATACCTCAGCATCTGCTCCACGGATAGACATCTAGTCATCGCTCACTTATATTTAAACAACCTATCAATCTATAACCAATCAGATATAACCTATCCTAGGCAAGCCACGAATTTACAATTTACACCATTTATTCACAACATATTTAATAGCACTTTTTTGCCAAATTAACAAGCATTACACCTCAATTTATGTAACAAAATATAAAAGTGAAATACCTTGTACTTTGTAATAATTTGGGAAATAAAATAACACAATTCATATAATTCAGAAATCTATAAATGTAACTGTTAATCATTAATTTAATTAATGACTAATCCAAAATATGATTCACTATTAAAAATTTTATTAATAACAAAATACTATTCTAAGAATACAGTTTAAGGTTATCCTTACCTCAATTTCAGACTCAACTAATTAATAGTCTAATTTAATTTTTAATAGAACCTTCAGACTTAGAAATTACAAAATTCTATAAGACTAATTTAAGAAGATTTCCTACCCAATTAAACTTAATAATCCAACATTATTCCCTTTTTCACTTTATTCTAATTATAAAAATAATATCCTTTCTAACCTAACCACCATAATTACTAAAATACCCTTAACTAATTAAAAATCCTATTTTACCCTCATTTGTTTCAATTAATACCAAAAATACCCTTCTTGGAAATAAATTTCAGTTTTACCCTTAATTTTTTTCATTTCCCATTTTACCCCTTAATGCAACTTAAATTTTCCAAAAATTGTCATCTTCTTCACCCTCTCCTCTTCTCCTACGATCCTCTTCTTTTCTCATTTTATGGTGGGCTGTTTTTTGTTTCCTATTTGTGGGCTTCATAAGGACGATAACAGTGGTAATGTTGGAGGGTAGCCAAGTAAAAGTGTGAGGATGTTCAAAGACTGGCAATAAGAGGAGTTCAGGAGAAAAGAAAAAAAAGTTAATTAAGATAAAATTATTTCTTGTATATTGTACAAGAAGAGGATTACCATGTATAGTTTATAGCTTGATACATAATGAGTATTATTATAACAGAAAGCTAATTAAAGTGTAGATAAGATTACAGAAATCAATGGTATTCTAACAGCTATATCAGAATACTAACTAAAGTATAGGTAAGGATAAGAGTTAATATTTTCCTAATAGAGTTATCATTATCATATCATAGATAACATGAAAGAGCAAATTCTTTCCTCAGTTATTGCTTAGCAATATATATGTATATATATGAGGGAGAATCTTGGAACAACCGGTAAAAGTTACTTATGATTATAAAATCACATGTTTGAATCACATAGACAACCTTTTTATAAAAATTACAAAAAAAAGGTTGCGTCCTAAAGTGAGAAATTTTGTGAATTAGGGTATGTTGACCAGGAAACAACAGCTTGGTCAAAAACTCTTATCATTTACCATAATTGGACAAGTTTCATTTGCAAAGTTAACACTGACAAGGTACTCAACGATAATTGCAAGAGATTAGCTAAAGGGATGACTGCAAAAGTAATGTTCATTCTAGTCCAAGTCATACGTTGTACAGGTAGAATTGCAAAAAAAAAATTGCAGCTAACAGTTGCAGTGGCAGCTACATTCCTATAAATTTCGAATTGATTAATAGTAATATTTTATAAATCTATAAATTTTCTCATTTTTTAATATATGATTTGATACCCATTTTTACATAAGATGTAAAATTTCTATGAGAGGTAATGCACGGACTGCAATAATCATGTCAATAGTTAGCCACCTCAATATCAAATGTATCAATTATTTAAAACCTTAAACTGAATTCCGACCATAGGCTCCAGCCAAATTAAACAGTTCACAGCGTTAACAAATTCTTTTATTCTTCACTTACTTTTTTGGTTTGATTCGGTATGTAGTTGACTGAGATTAGCCAACCAGCATGGACTTAGTAATTACTTCATGTTGATGATAAGATACAGGATACATATAGGATTTGGGAAATTCTAAGAGAGAAAGTAGCTAGAAAACTTACAGGATGAAGGTGAATGTATAATTATCGACAAAGCAAATGATAATGAGGAGGCTCCTCCTAATTAAATCGTGTCTAGCAGATGATCAGAGCTGAGCAGTTTCCAAAGCTTCGGTAACCTGTCAATATTCTGAAAGCCCACTTAGATCAGACAGGTTAATAGTCCCATTATCACTCCACTACGGTACTAACAACAAAAGAGCATGAAGATATCCCGACTTCCGGGGAGGGATATGAATAAGTCTCTCGTGTCCTTCCTCCAATAAATTGTTTTTCAGTGACATTAATGGATATTGTACTTAGCAATATTACATGATCAATTACAAAAGATAAGCAGTGATTAATTGGGCACTAAAATGTGCCCTTAAAAAGGTACCGTGTTGTGTCAACTTGTTAATCATGCCCCATTGAGATCACGAAAAGGGTGAACTTGATATATATACCAACTTATCAAGGATGAACAGTTTGAACTTTGAAGCTTCTCCTTTGGATTGAAAAGAACAGATATTGACATGGCAGATAAGAAATGACACATTGGTTAAAGACGTGAATGTGGCATATTAGGTTAGATTAAATTAATCGCACTATTTAAAGCAAAATTGAAGTGTTTGTGATTCCGTTTACCGTAGATTTTTCTACTATGTTGGACTACACAAGTTATCATTAAAGCTGTGATGCACCTAGAATTCCATTATGGTCCACTACGACAATCATAGATACAATGATGTTTCTTTGAAGATTGTTAAATTGTTGATTAACATAATCTCGGCCCATAATGAATACATTTGTACTCACAATTTCACATCAAGTGTAATCATAAGAAGCCAGAAGTTGTCACCTGCGATAGGTAAAGACAAAATAGAATGGATAACCACTGGCAAGAGTAGAGCAAAGATTCAGAACACATGGCAGGTAAATATATTAATCAAAAATCTACTCAAGCTCCATGAAACATGTGAACAATCTTACACTTTTGCCACACATCACAAAATATTAAACAAAGATTGATATTTCTAAAGGTAAAGATAGATATTCGGGGACCACGCTAACCAAGTATAATCAGTAGAAAGACGATAACGAAGCTCGTACGGATAATTCAACTGGTCTTGAGGAAAGTTATTGAGTGTAAGGTCTTAGGTTTAAGTCCTGATAGCGGTAGTGTGAAAATTTTATTCAATGTAGTGGCTTCTTATAAGCACTGGATATGGGACCCCCTCTTTAAAAAACTGCGTGAGATTAAATCGTGATTTACCCTTCTACTATTCTGTCGGGCCGAAATATAAGGACACTTGGGGTGGACGAATTCACCCTTTTGAGTGCAAGAAAGACTATAAAGAAGCATATATGCTTTTTCCCAGAAAACTATACTAAAGGGACATGAGTAAGATGACGCACGCGACAAGTCCTAAAGCTTAGACCCTCAATTTTTGCGCATATGTGTACGAGCAAGAGCAAGGAATCACTAGAACCCAGATATCCTGGTCTTGATTCTTGAGCAAACTTCAAGTGTGCTATTAACAGGTTAGTTATAGACGGAACTCGTGTCTTATACAGATACAGACATGAAATGATATATACGGTCTTAAGAAAAAAGAGACAGGTAAATTAAAGATTATATTCCAATTGAAGTAACCAAAACTTTGTATAGCTAATCCATGGAAGCAATAGTAATACAAATACTGATCGTGCTATTTCAGCTTCAAGAAATTGCGTAGTTGGAATGAATAATTGAAAACCAAAAGACAAAAGTTTAACATCGTCAATCGTACTATCATCTTTTCACTAAGCTGTCTGAACAAATGAAAAGTGGAGATGTAGCCCACATCAACTGCTGGCCAGCAAGCTGTATAGCAGTGGATAGAACTTATTTGTTGATTGGCTTATCAAACATGAACAAGATTTGGACATGCTACAGGCACAGACGTATCCATGATCTTCAAAGGACCGAATTATCATGGTCAAAGATGATCAACTAAAATATGACAGAATTGCTCTAAAAGCTCGTATGGGAAAGAGGTGAAGAAAACTAAACTTTGGAAAGGCGGTACCCGAGTTGCCAGATGGTCCACCAACAAGATTGATGGGTTCTTCATACCAAGCTAGGCTCCCACCAGCCAACGGGGCAATGGTAGTGCGACATGTTCCCTCCATATATCTTCCATAGATCAAAGTGTCTGATGATGATGAAGACAGAGAGAGAGAGAGAGAGAGCTTTATGCTTCAATGATCTATGTCTACTAGTGTCCTTGGACAAGTCTTGTTTATATACAATTTCAATGGAGACAAAGGGGTCTTTGGAAATAGAAACTAAACTCGCGTGTGCTAATTTAGCTGGTTTCATCAAATCCCATATAGAACAGAAAATCTGGACCAAAAGTTCTATACATGTATATTTCTTGTTCTAAACCAGTACCCTACTGTCTACAGAGAATGTTTTTTGGCCTTTCGGCTCTGAAGAGCCACATAAATATGATCTTTGTACGAGCAATATTGACAGGCAAATAAAAATCGTAGATGGATCTAAAACATGTATACCGGTAGGAAACTGATCAAACTATAATGTCTTCAAGAACTAGATTGCAAAACTTGACCTTTTCAAGGAAAATAGTACCTAACCTTCGTAGCTTATTCCCCCACAACAAGACTAATGCTTTGTTTCTCTCTCCGCCCGCCGCCTCTTTCTTTCTTCCGATCTTTGTCCTTCACATCATATCTATAGCGATAAACTAGTAAAAAGAATGCCATATCCCACTAACTTCAGCGAGGAGGGAATAATCATAGATCTGCAAAGTTAAATCCACGAGATGGGGCTGCTTTTCCTATAAAGAAGCACATAGAAACCACAAGCTGATTAAACAAATATGCGCCTCATACCTGACAGCAACAGAAATGAAAGTTACAAGTACACATACTGAGATTAAGAAAAGGGGAAGAAAAGCAAAAAGGGCCACAAATCTGCCATCATCGAGCCAACAACTTTGTTGATGAAATAGTCGTCTATTGCCGATGCAGCATCATCAAGATTCTCACTTTCCAAACAAATTTCGATTGAAGATGGAGATAGAGAGTGGCATATGACCACCGTGCATTTGCATGTGAATCTTGATGATGCTACACCCACAATCAACGACTGCCAATTCATCCCATGCACAAAAGGGTCTTCTCATCTTCGGTTCTAACTAGAAATAATGTTGCATATTTATATAAAGGTATCCAAGATTGGAAAAATGAAAAAGATCAAGAAACAATAGCGTCTGTCTATCGACTCCTTGAGACCATGTGTTACCACAAATAAAACCAAAATTCATTGCGTGAAGAGGGGCACCCCTAGAGGACGAATCCTTAAAGCAAGGAAAAACTGTAAAACCATAAATTTTTTCTCCTAAAAAGTAATTGCCATTTCTTTAATAAAGCAAACTTAGTATAGAAAAGAGGAACGTAAGAATGAAAGCGAAGGTTGGCATCTGAGTGGTCTTAAAATATTCTTTGTTTTCTCGGGCTTGGTCAAATAAAAAAACATTCATTTCAATTTCTGTTAAGGTTTTTCTGTGTCGATTCTGCCAAAGAAAAACATCACGAAATCTCCCAAAGAAAGACTACCTAAATTGCTCAACACTACTCGAAACCATAAGCTGATTAGTTCCTCAAAACCGAAAGCAAAGGCTGAACAACAGGAATGGAAAACCTTTGTTTTGCATGAAAACCTAACGATTGACCAATGATACATATAGTTGGCAGAAGCCTGAGATCTGTAGTCATTCTACATGCCTCTGCACTGAGTGAGAGTGAGAGAGAGACGGAGAGGAAGAGAGTTAAGGATATAGTAACAAGAGAGGAATTGATTGTGAGGTATATACACAGAGATGTCTCATAGTTATACCATCGAGTATGGGTAGTTTTCCTTTTTCACTTTGATTTTTGTTCGGAGGAATTTTCTTCTTTTTATGTTTTTTTTTCTACTGTTTCTGCATATCAGTCGTAGTGGGTTGATGCTTAGCTGTATAGTAGTACTATAGACTATATGCCATTATAGCTCACGTCGCCATCTTCCCGAAACCCTAACTTTTTTCTTTTTGTTCTCGAGAAAATATGAGAGTAAATTTCTCGTTTCTTTCATTTAAGAAACAATAAAACTTTTAATTATCAATTGTTGCCTGGAAAATTTAAGAGAACATATCGCATGATAGATGGTCTTACATATCTCGCCTCACTTCACGTGTGCCTATAATATTTCTCATAAAATTTTAATTTGTTTTTCTATCAACAAAGAAAAGTTGAATGAATGAACTTAGACTTAGACTTAGCAAATGGGCAACTTGACAGTACGTACACATTGGATAGGATCCTATTTTTCTTTTCTTTTTTTCCTATGGAATGGGATTGCATTTATGCTTTGTTTTGTTGCTTTCAAACACAAAGAAAATTATGTACAATGCTTTAATCTTTCAACGTCAACTTGCAAGACCCTCATCAAATTTGAAAAAATTGAGTTTGCTACATTAATTAAAAATGAAAAGAACGTAACTAATCAATATTGGAACTGATTACATAAGGAAGGAATTATAGTTCCTTTTTTTTTTTTCCCCTTAACAACAAGTAGGTCCATTGGTGTAAGTAATGTCCAAACCTACTTTGAAGATAGTAAGAATTTTAAGTTTGGTTTATGGTTTTTTTTAAGTATATATGAAATGAAGGCTGGTTCGAGTTTTTACATTTTATAACTTAGAGATGCGTATTAAACTTTGGCTTTATATAGATATTTCTGAATATATAAACTGAGTTGAAGTTTAGAGGCAATCATTTCCATCAGGAATATGGAAAATAGTCGATGTATACCTCAAATTTTATGTATTAAAATTTATTTTTTTCATTTTTACTTTAAGAAGTAAGTTGAAATAAAAATTTGAGCATTGTTGATATAATTTTTTAATTTCCGTATAAGATAACAATTTCAATATGATAATAGAAGTAATCATATTTTAGGAATAATTATATAGTTGTCGATTTGATGATCTTCATAACAATCGTGACTAGTATAAATAAAATTATCATTTTATATACAGGAATATTTTAATTTATAATTGATGGTCATCTTTCTTTTTTTTTTTGGTAATTTGTTACAATAATTAAAGCAATTATATTTTCTAAAAATAACTATTATAATTAAATAATTCTTAAACCATACATTGAAATATGTAAAGCTAAAAGAGATCACCATGATGATCTTCTTTAGGTTGTGACTTTATAACCTCATGGTATTAGTCTTAAAGAGAGGTTAGCACTTCTTTTCACAGTATGACCCGACCAGGCGACCACAAGAGCAGGGTTTAAGCTCTGGTGAAGCATTGTTTTGGGAGTTTCTTTTCATGAGCTGTCCACGAGTTCGGTGGTAAGTTCTTTCAGTATAAATAACAAGCTTAAGGTTATTTGATAGTTTTTTTATTCTTAAGTATAGACAAGAACTAATGTTGTATACGATACAACGTCCTATCTTTCTTACTCCTACCCATGCAGCATATATATGTCGAAGTCAAAATTTATAAAAAAATCTTTATATAATTATTCTTGTAATATTATTGCTATTTTATTCAAAAATAAAATAATTAAGGGAATGCTATCATACTTTTAAATTTCTTATTTAAATTTAATTTAAACTGTTCTGTTTTATTTCTTAATATTTTTAATATTATTTTTTGGTTAAAGATGTTCAGATTTATTCATCAATTAAAACAACAACAAAAATCATCTTAGAAATTTAATTTAATTTGAAGAAATTATAACGATATATTTATTTAAAATAGAGAAATATTAGACCTCATTTCAATACTTCAAAAACAATACACATGATGAGAACCGTATATACAGAACTAATACGATAAATTACCCTTAGAACAATAAATTGATCTAACATTTTAAAGAAAAAATTTGCAAGCATCGAGACAAGGTGGTATATAAAATATCTCATCCCATAAACAACGAGGGCTCATGAAGCATGAGATTAGATCTTTTTTTTCTAGTTATTACATTTTTATCATGTTTTATTAGAAGGGCGAAAACAGAATTATAACATAATAACTGTACCAAGAAGATTTAAGGTAATTAATTAACACGACAGTGACAGATTCCCGCCATCGACCCTCCACCTGAAGAACCGTGCGTGTCCGTACGTTTTCTGACATGGCCGCTTCAGATTTTCCTGATAGCCATTTCTTTTGGTCTCTTCGTCTCATCATCGTCATTTGGAAAATTGATGATGTTTCCTTTTAGCCCTTCGCTTTCTATAATTGCATCAATTTAAGCCATTTTTCATAAAGGAAATCAATTTCTATGGACCATAGCTTAATTAAGGTTGATGGAGAAAACTGCTTTTAAATAAGGACTAAATTATCACTTCTTTGGATTATTTACCTATTTCATAGAGAAGTTACGAAGCTTCAAACTCCGAATGAGGTAAATAAAACTCTTTGCAACATTAAAATGATAAGGTAACGGGAAAAGTCGGTAAACACACCTAACTTCAAAAGCTATAGGTTAGACTAAGAAAAAGGTGATGTAGATCGTGGATAGTCAAACTGAATGAGTTTGGAAAGAGTTTTCTTCAAGTTTTGGAACTAAGTTTGGAAAATGTGGTCATCTAACCTGGAATTAGGACACCGATAATGTAACACGAGTGTGATATTTTATTTGGGCAGCTGCCGCTTTCACTTGGTCAAGAAAATGTACAATCTCTTTGATCGGCTTTTGTCGATAGGATTGGCTTTTCTTAGCAGCTAGTTGGCTGTTTTTGCCTTTTGTCATAAATAAGGTGAATTTGTTTTGCAGGGCCACAAGCATGCCACATCTGCCTTCACGTCTTAGCCACTTACTATTCTCCACCTGCTTTTTTTTTCCTTCAGTTTTTATAATAAAGAATTCGCAATTATTTTTATAATTGAATTCTATACACAATAACTTTATAAATAATATATTTAAACGATTCATTTCATAAAATAAACTTAATTTCAGCGACTATTTCCTAATCTAATACTTCTATAATCTAAATATTTTATTTCCAAAGCCTGTAATACTTGAAGATTCTGAATAGCCTTATCCTACCACTTAAACCATTCCTAGTGGCCTTCAGTTTTTTTCCCAATCGACATCAATTTTGTTGGAGAGTTAAATTAAAATATAAAATTGGAAATGAGACGACAATTCTTAATTTTACCATTCAGTAAATAAGATAAATAAAGCCAAAAACCTAACAATTACAAAGACTAGACAGGGTCGTGACGAGTCTAATAATGGAACGAAACAATCCAAATAAAGATTATTAGCTCTGAAATCTCTATTAATTAGGACAAATCAGTAATTAGACTCTGAAAGTCTCATTTAATGGCAATTCAATCAGATCCATTTCATCCCTCCTTTTTATTATTTACGACTCGGCTTGTTTTTATTCGTGGAGTGTTTCCCAGGATAATTCAGTTCAGTATGACAAAAAGGGAGAGACAAAAGAAAGGAGATTTTGTTGCTACCGTCAAAGTGAATCCCTTTAGTTATCTGTTTAAGTGAATACTTGGGGGTATAAAGGAATAATTAGCTTGAGAAGAAAATACTTAAATCAAATATCGAATTAAGAGTTGACATGACACGCAAATTAAAATAAAAAGTTTATAAAAAAAATTGTAACACTGAAGGACCATATTATCCTTTGTTCTTTAGTGAAATTTTCTTATGGAAACGGTCCACTCATGCTTACGTTTCTTTCCCATTTCCACACTGATTTAATTACATACGGAAACTACCATACAATTCTGACGATTTCTGCAGTCATCTACAGCAGAATATAGTTGGAGGATTGGCTCGTGTTCTCATAGCACAATTTCTAAAATAAATACAAATATCAAAAGAATGAAAATCAAGAAGAATTTATTGAGAGGAATATTATATATTGAATTCAAATGAAACAACAATGAAAGTCCTATTAAAATTAAAATGTGAGGCGTAATAAATTTAATAATATGTAACTTTATCTCTAATTAATAGAAATGTTATCTTTAGTAAATTTACCTAAAATGTATATATATATATATATATATATATATATATATATAAAAAATAAGATAATATTATTAAAAATAAAATAATAAAATAAACAATACAAAAAAATAAAAATATATAATAAGTAATATAATTAATATAAAAAACACAAAAAAATAAATAAGTCATATATATTGTATTGCAAATGAAAATTTATCAAAATTGTATTCCAAAAGAATAGACGAAAGGTGGACAGAATAGACAGCGCATAATAATAGGAGGCGGGGCCGGGGGGGCGACGAGAGGATATGTGGAGAAAGCCTTATGTCGACAGAAGAGAACTGAAGCGCGGTTTAGTCTTTTAGAAACCGTACGGCTGACCCCACAGTGCCACGTGAATGGTCTTTGTAAAGGATTCCCATTGCTCAACTCCTTTTCTTTCTTTTTCGGTATAATTTTGGACCAAACACATTCAACTGCCTTTTTTTTTTTTTTTTTTTGGCTCTTTTCACGCGCAAAAGAATAAACAAATTGGGAGCATTGCTATTATTTTCAAGTCGTCAAAACTGATCTAATAAGACCTCATAGGACATGTCATATGTAATTTTTACAGCTAACAAATATTTGAAACATATTCAATTCAAGTTTGAATTTAAAGATCTTATCTACATGCAAATTGACTAGTGCGTAAATGAGATTTCTGATTTCTGTTTGCTTTCATTTGTATTCTGTAAATATTCCTTTTTTAGATTCACGCATAACTTCATAAAGTTAAATTTCAACAAATATTATCTCAGCAATATGTTGCAGTGACGTAACGTTAGATATGTAGGGAAAAAAACTGTTAACTTTTAAAATGTATATTCATATCTGACATGGACTCTGCGAGGATAAGTTAATGCAACAACCTATTCTATTTCAAATACGCAACTAGAGAAGAAGCGTGCCCAGTCTTTACGTTGCATACGATAAAAAAAATCAAATAGTAACATTGGATAAGGTGGAAAGAATGCGAAGACAAATAATAAAACAGGAAGTAACTGATAAAAATTTCAAGGTAGAAAATATTGGGGAGATCCCAACGTCGTTAAAGTCTTGACGAGATATATCTTCGGGAAATTATCACATTTAGGTTAAAGAAAGCGATAAAATTACAATGCTATATACTCTCCTTTTCCAAAGTCGTTGGTTGTTTAATGTAACTTTGACCTAACTATTAGGTGGAAGGAATAGTTCCACTTCTACCACGACGAGAGAGAGAGTTAAAAAAGCATTAATAGATCAAAGATCGCCATATATTGTTGAAATTTTAATTACTAAAAAAGAGATGAAATTGAAGATTTATCAACGCAATCTTTCTAGAATACTCATAACTTTCACTTTCTTTTATTTTGTATATTTAACTTATAATTCAAGTGAGATAGAACTCTTTTGCAAACATTTTGATTTTATTATTATTATGTAAGATATATTAATTCCATGTAATTAAATTATTTTTAAGCTGGTGAGTTTAAAATCAAATTTAAACAACACCTAATTAGTTACTTAATCAATTTAACTCACTCAAACAAATATTAACAAACTCCTTTTTAGTTTTTTAATCGATTGAACGCACTCAAAGCAATGTTAATTACGAATATCATGTTATTTTCACATAAGCATATGCTGTTTATATAATTGCATAACAAATACGTTCTTTCATATTCGACTCAATGAATTAAACTCGAAAATTAAAAAGTTTGAATATTAATAATCATTTACTATAACATATTGATTTAAAAATTAAGTAAAAATTTTAAATAGCAAGTTTGAATTATATAAAAAGCTTAGAAAAAATTAATCCCAATCTAATATTTATAAATGATTTATATTTATCTTAACTTATAATTTTCATCCATATTTATTTTGAATTAATTAATATTTAATATTTTATTATATCTTATTAAAATTATAAATTTTATAATTATTTATTACCAATTGTATATATTATTGTGAGAAATTGTATATTTATTTTAAAAAGTCTATAATTATTTTTATTTAAAAATATTTTGATAACTTATTTATATTTTAAATATTAGCTAAAAACTTTTAAAAATATGAATATTTAAATTTAAATTTTTACAATAAATTAAGTTTTGATTTAAAAAATGAGGTCTATCTTGTTAGTCAAATTAAGTACAAATATAACTAGTGAAGTGGAGATCTCACTAGCTCGAAGTAAAGCGAATGGGATGGAAGAGTAGACTGACTAGCTATATTGTTCAGATAGCCTTCTATTATAGATGTTCATGCAGGTGCATTGATGCAACCTTATTCTTCAAATTCCTTGCCCTTCGGTTCTTCACTTGAGAATTATTCGGGTTAGTCCAAAGAGATATCTGATAGGCATTAATGTAACACGTAGAGCAGACTTCATTACGCACTCAGGATCGGACGTGAAAGATTAAAAATGAAGATAATGCGGAATACCTGATTTGATTTCATCCCATCTTTAAGAGCCTTTTTCAACTGTCAAATGAGCTCGAATCTCTTCGGAACCTGTATAAGAAACGTTCACCAGCTCGAGATCTAGGCCTTTCTGTAGTTTCCTTAACACACGAGCGCTCTTAACGGGTCAGAGTTCTGGATGCTTATGAATTACTTAAGTAACTACAGGAGACCCCCCCTTATATATATAAGCTTCCATATCGGGCTTTCCCATCACAAGACCGATACGGTCCAGGTCCACATTGAAAGGAATCCATTTTTCACTCGGACTTCGACCCATGAATTTAGATCATTTATTGGGCCACTTTATTATCTTTATCTGGATCAAATTACGTAACTTAACCGGTAATTTATTTAAAAACTAAATTACAATTAATATCTGTCCACTGAATGAGAAATTGACAAATTTGCCCTTAGGGGCAAAAATGTGTAACAGGTGTTTCTCTTTAGCTGATATTTGGATAAAAATCGACATGAAGACGATTTGATTCCGGATCATATGCACATGCTTTAAGCAGCTTATAGATCTATGCCTAATTACTGTATCTGGTAGGCCTCAACTCATCAACTATGGGAATAAGGTCGGGAGAAAGGAACGAGCTAGGATGGCTATTTTATCCTTGTAATACAACAGTCACGCGGCGAAATTCCGCCAAATTCTGTGATGAGCATATCTTCTCCTTTAATCACAAACATTTGTCAAGTGGTCCCTAGTTAAATCCCCTGATCACATCCAATTGATGGTTTTGGCATGGTTCTTGCGCCCATTGGCCATTATTGTTAACTGGGAAAGGATGCCGTCCAAGTTCGATTCGTGGTCCTAGAAAATTTCGTCGTACGCAATCAATGCTTTGGGTGGAAACATTTCTATATCGAGATTCAGAGAAGTCATCATCAAGAACTATAAATACTATCTCTTGTGTTAACCGAGAGTAAAAGTTGAAAACATGAAGATATTAGACAATTGAAACAACCCAGGTGATTAAAAACGAAGGATTTCAAGTACTAAACCTCATGACTTATTAGGCTAATACAACAGCAATATGTTGGAAAGATAAAAAGGTCACTATATATCCCAGACTAAATTATACATTGCTTTTCTTATATAGATTCATGGGAGTGAATTACTCGAAAACACACGCTAAAACCGTTAGTGTTCTTTTAAGTCACACAAGAAACAAAGGCCAAAATGGTCAAAAAAAAAGAGTAAAAGAAAAATATATTAAAAAAAAGAGAGAAAAGAGACAAGTCATTACACCAACTTGTAAATCAATATACCTCTACAGGCAAATCAAGCAGCAGAGGGTGCAGATATGTAAGAGATAGTAGGCTCGGGCACGGAAGCCATTAATGTTGTCTTTGAGAATGTTTCTTCTTCTGGGGGTGTATTGTTTTCAACCTTCAAATCCAACGACTCGTCGTTGTATATATCCCACCATTTTGCAACTAGAATCTTGATGTCGTCTCGATCCATATTAACTTCCTTTCCTGTGAACCTCCATGGTTTTGAACCCTATTTTTTTGCAAATAAAAAAAACAGCCAAAAGCATTAAGATACAAGAATGATTAATCTGTCATATTCCGAGTTCATAGAAGGGGGGGTTATCTGCCTATTGTAAATGAAAAGAGTGGAGAACTTGGTGTGATTAAGGAAGACTACTACTTACAGCAGCACAGTAGTGAGCCACCTTAACCTTTTCAAACTCGAAGTTCTCTGGGTGTCGCCATAACATTGCTAAAACCAGGTTGTACTCCAATGGAAGTGGTTTGTATATCTTTTGGAAATACATGTTCAAGAAATCCTATCACATGCCAACAAGTAAACTCTCAGAATCTGAATCGGAATATTCTAACAGAAAGCTCGTAACTTGAAGCATACCACTGATAAATCCTTAAAAACTTTTTCATTCACTAGGTGTTGGAGCTTACTTGCTCTGCGAAAGGTGTTGGTGGAGTGACTTGAAGGGTCTGAAGGAGGTTCTCATAGGTCAAACGGCTAGGCTCGAACACGAACATACCGGCGTTGAAGTACAGTGGCGGAGGAGGGCCCATCTCAGCCGGCCATTTGACTCTGTCAGGACACTGTTGGCAGTATCCAATAGAGTACTGGCGGGAGTGAGACCAAGTTTTCTCGCAAAAGCAGTCCATCGCAGCGTAGAAGTAGCCATCTGGGTTGTCTAACAGATGGTCTATATTGTCGAACACTTGTACGTCCGCATCCAAATACATCATCTTGCTGTATTCCTCAAACTGCAAGAAATTCATATAACAACCCTCTTTCAGATTTTCCTTTTCCTCTACAATTTCACCAATATTAGACATTGATTCTGATCGGCAACTCTTTCGAAATCATTTGACTTAGCTGGAAGCTGGGGTTGATAGCAATTTACCACACGTTATCCCTATAATGCTGTTATCCTATACGTGCATCGCATTGACGTGAATTTGAATGTTTCACATGAAATTAACTTGTACATCTTTGAACAAATTTTTGTCTTGTGTTACGTAGCTTATATATGGTTAAAGATAGACTAACTTGAATAGGATCTGTGCTCATCTACAAGCTGCATGTAGGGTTCATTAAAAGAATGTGAGATTTTCAAATCAAGACAGAAGCTTCTAAAATTAAAGAACTTGTCCCACAAGTGAATTGAATCTAAAGAAAGAAATGATGCTTTTGAACGCACCAATTACGATGGCTTAACTTGATTATCAGGAATAGTCATATCATTAACGTAATTTAGTAACGAGACCTTTTATTGTCAAGAAAAAAGTGCACATATTTTCATATTGCTCCACATAATTGACTTGTACGCGTATGTATATGCTGGTTTATTACGTAGGACTTACATTCCAGATCCGAAGCTTGGAGTAGTTGATGACGTAGTAGGCCATCGCAAACTGAACCTGATTCTCAGGAGGATAAATAGGTTCAATCTCACGGATGATGCAACCCTGTGACCTTAAAATGTCACGGTGGTCCTCAGGGACATCAGGCAAGGCTGCAACCACAAGAGGGTATGCACTCTTCACCTTTCGCAGACCCTTAGCCAATCCAATAACCCCTTCAACATAGTCTCCATTACCAGCCAAGAAGGTTATATAGGCTCTCCTAGAGTGGCCTGCATTCATCATGGATACCTTTCCTGACCCTGAAAATACATCTACAGGTACTTCCGGAGCCATTAAAGCTTAATAACCTAATTTAGATTTGAAGGTGTCTTGGAACTTTATAGAGGCTAATGATTGGTGATGAGGACTGTTGGGTAAGTACAACCAGCAACCTTGAGGATGCCACATGCATTGAGTGCATGTAACCCTTTGGCCTCCTTAAATAGAGCTAAAAATGCAGGGTAATTCATGGGAAATGAAGACCTAATGAAAGTAAAATGCAACATGCATTGAGTGCATGTAATCGAAGTCAAGCGCGTACACATTTTTTTGATGAATTAAAAATGAAAAATAGAGGTTGAATGAAAACTATATATTTATTTTCTAGAGCTCAGGTTCATATTGCCTTATCATTAAAATGGACTGTAGAGATGCAACCAAAAGGAAATGGAGGGTAGAGATTGAATAGGTTAAGGTCATAGTCAACTGGAGGACTTGTGTCATTAAATATCTAGTTATCACTTAATTATTATTGAGAAACTGTAAAAGGGATAAATTAAGAAGTAGTTTTTTACATTTAGGAGAAAATAAGCAAAGAAATATAGCAGCATTATTGATCCTACCAATAATTAGTTGATGACAATAAAAATTTCCTTCTTTATTTATCTTAATCAAGATCAACCTTTTTTTAACAATCTTAATTTGATCTAGTTTTTGGACGAAAGAATTACCTCATAAGTGAGGAATGTTAGATTTATATCTTTTGTTTTTCAAGTTACAAGAAAAGGGACAATACGACTGTATAATGGCATTCAAAACATGATGTACTCAAGCAAAGCATCAAACATATTTGTGAAAGTGAAAAAGAGGTGTCAACTAGCAAGAAACCTATTGTGGCTTCATATATACTCAGCTGGTTCTTCAACTTTCGCTTTTGGCTTTTAATGTTGCAGAATCCTCAAAGTCCATTCCACAACATTTATCCCTTCACAGCATCTCTTCCGCTGATTCTGGGATGTTAAATTGTTCTTTTCCTTTCCTCACCACTTTTGTAAAGCTACCAACAATTATGTGCATATCTTGAAACCTCATCATCCTCCAAAATTTTCTCAATTTCAAAAGTCTGCTCATTGACCTATGTTCTAAATGCCAGACGAGAAGCTATCACTTAGGGGCCAACCAGCAAAGAACAAAAAATAAGAGAGGTTTTTAATTTGCGAGTTGCTTATCAAGGAAGCAGTGTCCTGAACATATATAGTTTCTCTTTAAGAACGTAGATGAAGTAGTATTAGCTGACGTTATGTTCAGACAAAGGTTTTTTTCTTTTAGTGGATTTTTTTTGTCTAATGGTATTGATACAGGTTTGAATAATTTCCAAAATATAAGTGCTATCTATGCGCAACATAAGCTTCCTAATGTCCTGGATGGAACGGAAACCGACCCCTGAAAGACTGGAAGTAGAATAGGATAGTGCGAACAAAACAAATGAAGACAGGACGAATAACATTACTGACTTTGTAAAGACAAGGTTAAAATAAAAGATTAAAATGAGAAAACACAGTCGAATATGGTTCCTGGAATAGGTAACTTTGCCTGTTCACGAGCATTTTCCTGTCAAAAGTGTACTTGCAGGAACATGATTCATAGTTCCATTAATTTACGTCGCATGATATGCGCTGAACTTTGGAAGGAAGTAAAAGCTTCAAAAACCAAATAAGTACAGTAACTTTTGAACCAAGGAAGAGTGATAATGAAGGAGACACTAGATCCAATTCAATTATACATTTGGCAGCTTGTAATCTATCATATGAATTTATGATTGCTCATTACTATTCTAGAAAACCCTTGATTAAAACTTTAAGTATTTCCACTTTTTTGCCAATTTGCATTCTGACCCCGAAACTGAAAGAATTTACTGTATGTAGCGAGTGGAAAATCTGAATCTTCAATCATGGAGGAGCGGAATGATTTGAAATAAACAAAAAAACTATGAAAAAGAAAAGAGGGGAAAAAACGTGGATAATATTTTTTTTTTGGGTCTCATTTGTGGATATTTCATGAAATACAATTGCAGTTCTAACTCAAAGAACCAACCGAGGTTCAATCTACTTTCCTTGGACTAATCAAAGTCGAGGGACTAGAAAATCACTAAAGTTTATTACTCTCATATTCTTCCTCCGAAAGATCCCAAAGCAGGAGGTCAGAAAAATGAGAGCGACCTAGAAACATGCCACCGAAGTTGAAGATGTTACCTTTCGATATTAAAACTACGTGTGATTCGCAGTCGATTGGCAATTTCGAAGTTTACAAGAGCAAAACGGGCATGAAAGATGCACAGAAGATAACGAGGCTCAGCCTCTCGACAAAAGCACTTCGTATTAGTCGCACAAAAGATCTAGGAGTCCTTTTGTCCTCGATAAAATCTTGGTATTCCGTATTAAATAAACCTCACACCAACTTGGCTTAAAGGGTACTAAATTTTTTTTTTGAAAAGCTCTCTAAGGGCATAATTTCACTCAAAGCGATTTGATTCAACATAAGGCGAGTTTGGCCAGCTATCGGAACAATTAGTTTACTGATACGAAGACACGAGCTAAGCTGACCCTGACAATATGGTCTCATTCCGGGTTGCAAGTCAACCCATTAGGAAACAAATATCTTGCAGCTAGCTCCTGGAACGTTTATGCGGTTTTACCTCGGTTAGGCAACTCTGGAAACAAGCTAAAGGAGGTTGCAACAATTCAACCACCTGAAACGTTTGGTCTTGTGAAAGCATAAGGTATCAATCTGAGTCTGTCCCTTGCAAGGCCTACAAGCACTTGCTTCAAAAAGTATCATCTTCACCAGCACGCGCTCACACGCACACACACACATATATTTATATATATATATAATATCTTTTTGATTCCCGCAAAAGCAATAACCCACAAATCCTATAGCATTGGGGAGCATTTCCTTTCCCAATACCAATTAACTCCATCTGTAAGTCATTTTGTACGCGGCTACAACAGTTTCTTTCTTTGACTTTCCCAATCACAATCCCGGAAATTTGGAGCCTTCCATATGGGTCCACCTTCATTTTCTCAGAAACTATGGTTGTATGCATTATGTTAAAGAATTACAGAACAATGCCAAACGCATAGCAACGGACGCAACGAAATCGAGATCAATTACAGCTAAAAGGCTTGGGATTCAAAACCTATATAAATGCTTGGAAGCATATCCGACAATATTCTATTACAATAATATCATCAAACAACCTGGAAAAAGGGATCAACCCCCAAAGGGAAATAAGGCTTAAACACAATGGAATTGTCTCAAAAGGAAAACAAGAAATGAAATGAAAAACACTAGATAATATTCACCCCTGCATCCAGAATTGACAATCCAAAAAGATGTCTCTTCAATTGAGTTACGCCTGTAAATAGTGAATTACAAGAAAAATACTTTCTACTTTAGTGTCCAACATTTCGTGAAATCTTAGTTACATTACGAAGAGAGTTCAAACATTTGTGAAAATGATTAAACACTATACAATAATGCAATGCAAGATGTGAAAATTTGATGTGAAATCACCACAGAAGTTTAAGATGTCAACAGAAGTCTTACTGTTTTAGACAGAAGATTATACGTACTGTATTGGATCCATAAACAATATGAAAAGACAGGAAGAAGCCTTCTCTTACCTTGTTAGCAATATTATTTGAGAGCCAATCCAAACCCTCATACAGACCCTCACCAGAGGTTGCACATGTACTCTGGATGTACCTGCAAGTCCAAAGAGCACATTAGATACAATAAAGGATACAAGCCGAATGATTCAATTTAGATGAGTTTTGGTGACTAGTTGGCATATCTTCTATCTATCCTATACCACTGAAGATAAAAAATTGAAACAAAAAGAAGCCAACAAATCGTGAAAGCCCACCAGTGACGCTGGCGCAGGGAGTTGAGCCCAAGCTTATCAGTAATCTCAGCGGCATTCATTGCATTAGGAAGATCCTGCTTGTTAGCAAATACAAGCAACACTGCATCTCGCAGCTCATCCTGAAAACATGACGATGAAAATTTAGTTGCCTAGGTCTAAACATGGACCTCATATATGAAAAGCACCAAGTAATTAATTACTTCATTCAACATCCTGTGCAACTCATCCCTGGCTTCAACAATACGGTCTCTGTCATTGCTGTCCACAACAAAGATAAGCCCCTGGGTGTTCTGGAAGTAATGCCTCCACAAGGGACGAATCTGAATAACAACAGAACTTCACATAAATCGTTATGCTCCAACTCACAACATTAAGAGTCGAAGACAACTCAAAGTGACAAATGGAATGGGAATGCATCTCCAAATTTCATACCTTGTCTTGACCGCCAACATCCCAGACAGTGAAGCTAATGTTTTTGTATTCCACTGTCTCAACATTAAATCCTGTAGACAGCAATATTTACTGAAACGATTACAAACAAGAGAACGAAATTCAAGGTGTGTCTTTTATGGTTATTACAACTATTAACATGCACTGGGGCATCGAAACTCCTTGAACAAACCCCATCTAAGAACAGGGATAAATGATAATCACAATTTTCTACTAATCATGTTATCTAGAAGTAAAATCCATATTGGAATATGGACGAAATTAAAGCAAAGAGTTATGTTTTCAGAAGGACAATCAAATTTATCAGCAGGAAAATTGCACAAGGGAAAGACACAAGTTTTCTCTTTAAAGAAGAAATTCAATGAGCTTGCTTTTAACCCGAATATTGTAGAAACAAACTCCAATTAGAGCACTCACCAATGGTGGGGATGGTGGTAACGATCTCACCAAGCTTAAGCTTGTACAGGATGGTGGTCTTACCAGCAGCGTCAAGACCTACCATCAGAATTCGCATCTCCTTCTTGGCAAAAAGCCGGCTGAATAGCTTCGTGAATGTCAACCCCATTTCGGTTTCTCGCTGTTGATCCCTACAGTACAACATAGATCATCAAAAATGTAAAGATCAAACCTTTCTAAAACAAACCAATCACCCACATCACTGTCTTAAAATCGCAGGAACCCACTATGGCAAGTAACTAGAAGCAATCATAAAACTACCCAAGCAGTGACTCAAATCACAAGTCTAGAACTTACACAGCCACAGATCACATAGATCTGAACCTATACACAAGAAAAAGAAACCAAAAACCAAACACCATGATCACCTCATGAACAACAAAGCTCACATGGAATTCCACGCATAAACAAATAAGCACAACAGATCTAAAGCCTTTAAAAATTTAAACTCAAACAGATCCAAACCATTAAGCCAATTGCAAAGTACAGATCAGACAGAAAAATAAATCAACATCCACGTTCCAGGAAAAAAAAAAAGGAAAGGAGAAGAAAGGAACCCACCAAGATATAGCGCGAAATCAATAAGAAAATCATGAAAGAAGGACTTTTGAATCACAAAACCATGAAAGAAATAAAAATGAATGAGAATTATGGAACTCCCATAACTGGAAAACAGATCGAGACTGGAATGGGATTGAGATGAAACCTTTTGTTATGGAGAAATTTGCACCGAGAGGGAGAAAGTTGTGAGCTTGGGACCAACGAGTTATAAAAGAAATGTAGGAGACAGAGAGACTTATATACATAAAGAGCTTTAGGAATTTTTGAATCAAATCGGAGATCAGAGATGGCTCTCTCATTATTTAATTCGTTTTCATTAATTAATTAATTAACTCTTAAGAGAAAGTTTAAATATAATGGATTAAGACTTACGCTACTTCATCCAGTCATTTGATGCCACGTCATGAGAAAATAAAACGCTGCAATGCTGGCTGGCTTTAACGATTGCGTGGTAGATAGTGGAATCTACTTAACAGCGTACATTAACCAATAAGATAACGCCACGTCACCAAATTATGTGCTTTTTCTTCAACAGGTATGTGTTAAAAGTTAAAAACTAGCAACAATGTAATGTAATCACTAGACATTCTTTTATTTGCTCAGATTTTTAAATTTTAAATTAAAAATAATCTGTGTGCGCCTATTACATAGTTTTGTTACTTAACATCCATTATTCTATTTTTATTACATAAGCACCCCAAGTTTTATGATTTCCAAGCTGTATTGATGCAAATGAAATCATCTGTGCCATTGTTCCTATCCCAACTCTCGTTATTTTATCCTAACCATCCATTTATGTGAGTCCCTGTGCCATTGTCCCTGTTCCAACTCTGTGTCATTTTATCTCAACTATCCATTTATGTGGAACAAGGACAATAGCACAGAGGATCAAGTCCTGTATTGTTGATACTTGCGGTTAAAAATGTCTTTTCATTTAATAACACTTCTTATTTCTGAAATTTTGATTAGTATCCATTTTCTTTTTTTTAATACAAAGGATAGAAAAATAAAATACAAAACAAACCAACCGATAGTCATACCCCGGTGATACATAGTTCTTTGCCTATCTAGGAGTATAAAATACTTCGAGTTTGTCGGAGGTTCTGTAAAAATATGTAGCCTTAGGTGTACTCGCCTAGTTATATTAGCCAGATTATCGGCACTTTGGTTCCCCTCTCTATAGACGTATTGAATCTTCACCTCCCACTCTCGATCTAGCATCGCTCGTATGCCCAGTATCAAACAAGAGTCCTCAGTCAGTACTCTTTCAGAAGAGGAAAGGATATTGATGATCTCTAGCGAATCCACTTCTAGTATGATTTTCCGATAACCATGATCCCATGCCAATATTAGCCCCTCTTTAACTCCCCTTAATTCCACGACTAAGGGCGAGCATGCCCCGAACTTATGTAGAAAACCTCCACACTACTGTCTATTGCAGTCCCGAAGAAGCCCCCCAATCGTACTATAAGAAGAACCGTTTTACACCGTGCTATCAGTATTAACTTTTATCTAACCTGTCGACGATAGTTTCCAGCTAAATAAGTGCCTGATAGGCAAACCATGTATATTAGTTACTTGACCTGTCACTATAATTGCTTGTCGGACCCAAGAAACATACTCCAATACCTTGCGATGTCCGACTTTCGGCCACTCAAAGCTCTCTTCGAAGATACATTTGTCACGTCACTGCCAAATATACCAGCAAGAGACGCCAAAATTGAGGGCCCATTTGACCTCTTACATAAGGCCATTGTTGGACAGATTAGACTGTAGCCACGTCTCCTCTGGCCACTAAAAGAATTAGTATGCATTTTCTAATAGCACAATATGATTATTACCCTTACTAATTATATATATTTTGAAATGCAAGTAAACATTGATGCACTTTTTTGACAGATTCAAAATATTATGAATTTTTACAGCCATAAAATCAAAATTGCTACACATACAAAACTAGGCTTGACTGATATTATTTATTATAAGACATACCAAATTAGGGTGACCGACTCCAAATCATAACTTATTTAATTATTAATGCTAATATAATTATATTTTTAATGAAATTTAATATTTTTTATAAATTAATATATTTTAATTATAAAGTTTCATTTTATTTAAAATTTATATATTTTAAAGATTTGAATTGAATTTAATTTATTTTGTAATTAAAATAAATAATTAATTTTTATTAGTAATTAATTTTAATTAAATATATAATATTAAATTAAATTATTCAAAATTCGTATTAATAGTTAATAGATTAAATAAATAAATAATATATTATTGATAAAGGTGTAAAAGTTAAACTTATTGTAAAAGACTCTCCGCTTCCATAATAAATTATATTTAATTGATAACAAATTATATTATAAAAATGACAACAAATAAAAATCACTTTTTATAATTTTCATAAATTTTAAACGCTGGAAAAAATCAAAACTATAAATAAAAATTATAAATTCAAGCAAACAAATGTTTTTACTAAATTTGAAAACTAAAACTAAAACTAAAACTAAAAACATAAATAAAAACATAGACGTCAAATATGTTTTTGATTAGCAGCAGAATTGTAGTTTTGCAAATTTTGATGGGCTAGTAAGCAACATTTGCCAGGCCAAATTTCTTATGAATCCTAAGCAAGCTCATGCTTGAGTCGAAACACACCCAGCTAAGATCATTTCAAGCCTAGACTTGACATCGCAGCTGAATCTGAATACCAACAAAGTTAGTGTGCTTCTAATAATTTACTAGTTATCTGTTATGGGATTACTACGACAATTTATCGACATTTACATTCACGAGACTAAAAGGGGTATTTACATTATTCACAGGCTTCAGTTTCTTTCTCCCTTCAACTGGAAAATTTACTCGCTTTAAAAGATTCAACAATGGCTTCTGATCTGCAACTAGAGAAGACGATACAAGTAGTATTAGTAAAAAATAAACATTCAGAGATTCATTTGGAAGTGTGAGATAGCCGACAGTAGAATTTTAGGCATAGCATGTAAGACAACAACCATCCAACTGTGCCCCAAAAAATCTCCAGGAATACCGTGACTAAAAAGATCAAAAAAGCGACAGAAGAAATGGGAAGCAGCAGCCATGTGCACGTTGCCAAGCACAGAAAGATAAGGAAAGGTTACCAATCTATTTCAATTGCCTCAGCAGAGACAACAGGAGAAATTGACTAGAACCACCAGACTATTCTGGATCATTTTGACATCGGTAGAAAATTGACAGAACTGTGTTAAACAAAATAATCAAAACAATGTTCATTTACCCTGACATAGAGCAACACTGTTCAAGAACCAAACAATTGCACTCCTTTGCCGTTGCATCAACAAAAGGGAATGAAGACTAAGAGCTACAATTTTAGGCCTGTGAAGTCAGCCTGCGTCTGCAATGGCCATAAGCAATAAAGTAGCTAACAAATGTCCTGTTTTCAAGGAAAAGATAACACAAAGTAACAGAATAACAACATTTAGAAATTCAGCGTTGCACAGGGGTCAAGAAACTAGATCACCTGGCAATTTACAGAGGCAGAGAAAACACCTAATTATCTCAGCGAATTAGCGCCAATATTGAGCCCAGCGATGAATGGTCTCAACCATTTGAGGGAACAATGCACTCACACTCTCATTAATAAGATCCTGGAAAAAGTGTATGCTGGCCTCATCATCCAAGTCCAGCCTAAACTTCTCTTGAAGCTGTTAGCATGAAAGGTTTTGAATCACGAGACAAAAATAAAACAAACCTTCTATTAGTAGAATAGAAACATAGAAGAATTTACCTTGAGAATTCCTTTTTCAGGATCAGAAGCTATATCAGGGATGTTTGAACCCGCCATCAGGTGGAAAAGATTTAAAATCAAGTTACTGGACTTTCGGAGAATGTTATATGCCTCACAACAATAGGATTTGAACCTGGTATAATATTGACTGCAGGATCGGAAAAAGTAATTTAAGGATTGCAACATTAAAAATTGAGGTCCTTAAGCTTCCTCAATCATTTTCATGAGTAATGAAGAAGAAGAGAATCACCTTTCGGCACCACCCATGGCCTCAACCATTTCTTTGCAAAGCTTCATTGGAGGTGGAAATGGTTTGGGATCTCGACCAAGAATAAATCCAAAATCAACATGGAAAAGACGACCATCATCCCGAAGTAACAGGTTGTCAAGGTGCCTGCAGTTAATTTTGACATAATAAGAAACAATTTTGGAATCAAATGTTCAAGTATTCAATGCAGAGCAAAGATATCACTTTATGAAGCTTCTGAATACAGCCAACAAAGAGAACCACACTATTCAGTAAATGTAATTTAAAAATCTGTACATCATAGGTACACCCCAGAAAATGTGACTGTTGGTTGTGCAGTCAACTTCAATGAAAGTTTACCCAATCTGACAAGATACCCTCGTGCCACCATCACAATACGATAAAAAATTTATTCCATTCATTCCTAAATTCTGCTTCGTGCATAACTAATAAAGAACTCAGGCACCAAAACTCATCAACAGATGCTTTTTGAAATGGCTATACATTTTAAGAAACAAGCATGCTGCCTCCCCTTACTTTCTCTTTATGAACCTTCAATATGAAGAGAAATGATCAATATGGAGATTCACTTATGAAGATTCATCTCTGAAATAAGTAGACTACTACCCAATAATTACCTGTCCCCAATGCCCAGTATATACGTTATGACAGAATAGCCAGCACAGCTCTTTATAAACGTTTCAAGACATGTAGATGTTATCCCAAATGGGCCGTGTTCATCAGGGTGAAACTTCTGTAGATAACTTGTAATGCCACGATGCTCAGAGAGAATCTGGATTTTCAAGACAACCACCTTAGAAACCCATGGTAACATTCTATATACCGGAAATCTTTTTGCTAAGATGCCTTAATAATGATAAATTTGAAAAGTACAAAGCACTTGGGAAAAGAATATTCCAATTAAATAAATCACTGACAAAAACAAAAACTACCTGAGCCAAAGATCGCGATGGTATGAATTCAAGCATGCCTTCATCTTGTCCAGTAGCAAGCACCTTGTATGGAGTTAAGTGCAGATCCAGATTTTCCAGCTTAAGTAGTCGATCCATTAGAGATACCACTTGAACGACCTAAAGAATTGTAAACCAACAAGATAATCAACTTCTTCTAACATCCCTCTCAGCAATGTACCAATTCTACGGCTGAAGTTAACCATTGTGTGTGTATGTGTGTGCGTGTGAGAGAGAGAGAGAGAGATGCAAAAGTTAAGCATTTACCAGTTGGTCTTGACGAATATCATCACCCTTCTTAAATATGATCTTGCAAGTCCCACCACTTTGTGTTCTAAAAGTCAGACGCAAGGGATGTAGGGCACTTTTGAAAATTGATGACTCTGAAGGCACAATACCAGTGATGAGGATACCTGGGGTCAAAGGTGATCTTATTGGCTGGAAACATAGTGGGTAACTCGTTAAATGCAAAACAAAAACTTGTGCAATCATTTATGTTCCAACATAAAGTAAGCACTCTTAAAAAAAGTCGCACAAAGCTTAACTCTACCTCTTCAAAATATGTGAGTTCACTAAGAAGACCAGAAAGAAGTTGCCTAAGCTTTTCAATCTTCTTTTGAGTATTGCCTCGAACATTTCTTACATCTCTCATTATCGAACACAACTGGGCCGTCAACTCGGTCTGACGCACCAAACTCTGCCATGACGTATAGCCATCGTCTTCCCGATCTGGACCAGCTGCCAACTGTCAAAGTGAACATATTTAATATTGAAGTACGTAAGCAAATATATTTACGAAATTAAATCTATGCGATCGGTAATACTACAATAGTAGTGATTTTAAAACTTAATATGCTTGTTCTGAAAACCAAGACATTAGTTTTCTAATTAATCTGTTTTTCTCCATTCAAGATTTTCTTCTGGGTACATGATAATCGTAATAAATTAATAAGAAAAATATACATATCAAGTGTCAAATGCAGTGCATTTAAGCCTGGATTATTTGAGAATGCATTGTACATCTAAAAGTAAGAAAATAGTCCCCACCCATATGATAGTAAACTACACATCATACTTATACCAAATCTAGGTCGATGACTGCAAAAAGATTATTTCCAAAGCCGCACAGTAAAATCTGACTTCCTGAGTTGTTAACTGATTCCTATAATACTTTTAATGCTACCAGCACATAACCTCTTGCTCAATTGTGATTATATCATGATGATACTTATCTTTTACTCCAGAGGAATATGCATCATCACAACTCAACACTTCTAACACCCAATAGTTTATTGTTTCCATATATTGTGATCTATAATATGTACGTTATCTGAAAAGGAACAAGTAGCAACGGTAACTTTTGAGTAGCAAGGAATGTCTGATGCATATAGATTCCCATCTGAAAAGAATTCCCATAAGCTGCAGGTCTTATAGAGCATAAGAAGATGACATTCTCATCAGTCATCAGAAAAGTAAATCACACCTTCATCATACTCTCTTCAAGGATCTCGTAGGTACAATAAAAACGTTTGGCATAAGCAGGATCATAAAGTTCCACTGTCACATACCAACGTAGGAAGCTAGCCAACTCAATATTGTTTAAGGCTGCCAAACATAAGCAACAGACTCAGTGCACTAAGCAAACTAAGCTCATAATGCCATGCATATGCAGATCATGCACAGATGCAAAGTACACCGCATACATCGTTGAACAAGGAATTGAGAAAGCCGAGATTTATCTGAACGTTCAAAACGAAGAGCCTGAACCAATTGAAGTAGATAACACTCAAGCTCTTCATCATCTGCTCTTTCAAGAACACTAACCGCATAAGCGCGAACCTGTCCAAATGAGAAATTATTAAGTCTATAGTCATTTCCACAGCATCTGTGCCTTTTTCCATTACAATTTCTCATCCATTATTGTGGATGACTTGGGCCTTCACATTTGCATATGATACTTTTACATTCAATTCATTCCAGTTTTTACAAATGAACGGGTGCACAAAATGTCCAGAGGCCATAATCTGTTTATTATCGTACAGAACCAGCTCATAATAAAAACTTGAAGACTAAACAACAGCTAATAAACAGAAAATTGAGACTGCAACAAGTATTAATATTCATACCTCTTCACTTTCAAAAAGAGGTGATAGAAGCTCCAATGCATCAGAAACATCAATCATTTCCCACTTATTCATCAATTCTAATGCCTGTCTTGCTTCCTGCAGATTCATCAGCAGGACGATCTTTAAAGATGATTTATATGTTGTTCCATACAAACATACAGATGACAGACCAGTAGAGAACTAAGAATGAAAGCGGCATGAGCAAAAGACATTTCCACATGATTAAGGTCCAATGATGCTGATACAATCAAGCAGAACTTATAAGATTAGCTACTAATTCACCAATTATTGGCACAAAACTTTCTAAAGCAGGACTATTGGAATTTTATGGAGATTCAAAACTTCATGCACATATTTGTAAGAATCTAAGATAAAAGCAGGAAGTCAATTAGTTGGTCCAGACATTAACTACAGAGGATAAAATGATAATACCTACCGACCTGAACATCACTCCATTCAACACATCTTAGAAACTTTGTGAGAGCCCTCTTTTCGGACATCAGTGAGAATCGAAATTTCCACAGAAGCTGTCTCTCATCTCCACTCAAAGTCCTTGTTGGTGGGTATTTTAGAATTCTCTGTATCGACCTTACAAACAAGAAGCACACAAGATGACACACTGACAATTCAAGTAAATAAAACTCTAAACAAGCAAGCAGAAGCAATGTTGAAAAGGATAAGATTAATCCTCTATAATGAAACTGTCAGAGAAGATAGATCCAACAAGAATGTTGCATACAAGAACATCTTTAAACAATTTCAATTGTCTTATCTAAATTCTGCATTCAAAACTTGTAGGCATATGGATAAGAGATTCGATGAAAGTCAATGTAATGACCAGGAGAGAACTTAAACAGATTTAAAAAATAAATTAAGTGCACATTCAATCAGGGGATTTCGCACTTACTTTCGCTCATTAGAGCTTGGCTTCAGATCTCTGTCAATAATACCACGTGTTAAACTCCGGGCCAGCTTTAATTGCTTGTGCTCTGAAGGATTTATCTTTCCAACTTCTGGGTCCCACACAATAACAAGTTCATTTGTTGAAGCTATTGGGGATGGTAACAAGAAATTTGCACCTGACTCCTTCAAATTATGTAAAAATAACAACCATGTAAATTATTTTGAGTCCCACACAATAACAAGTTCATTTTTCAAGGCTGTTGGGGATGGTAAGAACTTTGCACCTGACTCCTTCAAATTACGTAAAAACGATAACCATGTAAATTTGTTTGATATAAAAAAAAGTAGAATAACCATGATTCTTAAGGATTCAGCTCAAAATGTAAAGAGTGAGGTGGTTAAGGAGGTCCTATGGTTCATATATTACTAAACCGAGGAGAACAGAAAGGTAAATAAAGAGACTACACTGATGGTTAAAAATTGATCATTTCAGAAGCTTCAAAAAGTTTTGTGGCAAAACAGCAACTACAAATGAAAGTTTAGTTAGAAAGTTATCTAATGAATGAAGTATTGGACTACCTGAAAAACAACTCGATGTTCAAAGCTGCAAAAATCAACAACCAAGTACACATGAGAACTTCCGTTTTTACTACTTTCACATTCCTTAATTTTCTCAATAGCTTTGAATGAGAGCCGATCAAGCCAATCAACACATTGAATCTGCCCCATCTCATACTTGTTTAAAAGCTTTTCCAGTCGTTCCAACTCCCCTCGCTCATGCCTGGGGACCTAAATTCACAATGTGCAGCTAAGAGATAACAGAAAAAGCTACACAGATGTACATTCCACAAAAAAGAATATTTGAAGACCTTTCCAGGAGTGGTTGTTGGAATTGATCCATCAGCTTCCTTCCCAGTCCAAAGCCTAAGCTTTTGCTTGCCTGTTTTCAGTTGCAACTTGTTATTGAAGAGAAGTATGGTAGCACTGCCAATGAGTCCTTCATCCTTGCCACGAGAAACATCCCAAACCTAAATTTTCAAATAGATCAATACTAAGCACAGTTATAAACCTTGGTTGCACACCAAGAAAATCTAGTGGATGCATGCATATAATAAATAAATTGTAATTTCTTTTTCTAATTCTAGATTAAAAAGTAGGACAGCGTGGAGACTGAAAAAACAGAAAATTGAAGCCACTGTCGTATGAAACAGATGTAGCTTTAATACACTGTCGGTAGCAGCTAAACACAAAACAACACTTCTCCATTTAAATGAGGAAAGATAGAATTTTCAATTTCTCTAGGCTAAATTGGTCACTTACTGTAAAGGCAAGCTGTGAATGTGCAGTTAAGTCCCTATACTTAGTAGTCAAAGTAATGAGCTCATTCCAATAGTACGATGGTCCACCTGATTCGAGCCTGAAATCAATAAAAAATGCATAAACTTTATTCACTAGAAAAATGCAAACACAAAGATCAATTATATTGCATATTAATTTTTTTTTATAAATCTTCATTTCAAAGTTGGACTTGTTCATATACAAAAGAACCTACATCACAACTCGAAGTGAAGTATTAGGTTATGGTCTTATTCTTGTATATAAACTTTTTCCAATTTTCTTGCTTTTAATCAATGTCAGCATTTTAACACTTAACATCACCCCCCTCACACCAAGGAATGGATATTTGGTGTGCAAAATTTGTAGGACTAGATACTTGTGCGTGCCCACAGACTTAACATCTACGATTATCCACAAGACTGGACATATGTGATAAGGGCCATCATTGGAAAAAACCATTCAACCCAAAAGCTTAAATTGATAGGTGACGTCAATAAATGAATTATATTTTTATTTAACAAGCTCTCCTCACATACAAGAATGGGAAAACACATTGTATCATAAATTTACCAACAAACAGAACGTGATATAAATTCATCATAAATGAGGATGACTGAAATTGAATTCAGGATCTCTTATCCACATAAGGGTCTAGTAACATGTCAAAATTTTAGTAAATCTCTATTTTAGAGTTGTTCGTATAAAAAGAGAACCTATATCTCTAACTCAAAACTCAAGTCATTAGATTACGGGCTCATTCTTGCATACAAACTCTATAATTTTTAGTGAAAATTTTTAAATCAAAATTCAGAATACAAGAAACTTATAACAGTGTTGCCAGAATTTAACACTTAACAAAGAATATGAAAACCTTGTTCTCACAGGAAGCCCAAATGGAGCGCCATCAATGTACAACGCACACTCAACAAATAGCTCAGCACTTCCCTCGTCGTTCGTAGAATCAATTCCTGAAAAAATTAGAAAAACATAAAATTGAACAAGTAATCACCAAAACAAGCAAAAGTTAAGCGAAAAACTCAGCCAAAACCTAGAAAAAGTACGTCTAAAATGCTAAAAGATACGAACTTTAGAGATCAATGAAATTCAATGCACCAACCAACCCAATACAATACTAGTTACAGTCGAAGATCGAACTTGTCCAGACCTAAATTGGGAGATTTGGAGGAGGGCAACGACCCTTCAAGCCGGTCGACGCGAAACGTAAGTGGAAGATTGATGTCGCAAGACAAGAAGAATCGAAACTCATTGCTCGCGCTCATCTTCTCTTAGGGCATCAACAAGTCGCTCGGTGCTTCACGGGCCATAAACAGCACGTTTTGGTAGATTGGAAGCCTTTGAATAGCACTTGCGAGCTGCAGAGTCCTGGAGCTACCGTGTAAAGGGGTTTAGAAATTAGAACTATAAAATTGGTGCGTGTCCTTAAGTTTGGCTTGGAAGGAAAGTAGTCTCGGATCAAGTATTTTCTAAATAAAAATAATAAAAATTACAATACTCCTATTAATTTTAAAATTTATCTCAAATTTTCAATTTTTTACATTTAATTTATTTTTTCAAATTTTCTTTTTTATAAGTACACGATATGAATTTGAATTCACTAAAAAAAGATAATTAATTTGATAAAGTGTAAAATTAATCTCAATTTATATTTTATTAGTATTTGTTAAATTTTAATTAAATATTTTACAATTCAATATTCTAGTTCTGGTTGAAAGTTGTATGTATCGACAATTTGTAGGTTTATTTCGTTATTTCCACCACCAGGATTCAAGCACATGCACTTTTCTTGCATTCTTGCAAACCAGGAATACATAATAGTGCAAATTCTATACAATGCCTGACCATACTACAACTACCTGTGTACTGTCACAATCATCAAACATCCTGTAAGCAAGTGAAAGACCCTCTCAACATAGATTGTGATCTGATAAAGGGCGGCTGTTTAATGGCTTGCCAACTTGTAAGCAGTCAATCGGGGGAACTGTAGGAGTGTTGAGCTCTCCAAAGGTCTGCCAGCAAAAGGGGCTGTACAAGTGATAGCGTTCTTGCAGGGGTTTGAGTTGTATGGTAGTTAGACGAATGTCGATACATGGTAAGGCGTCACTGCAGGCGAAATGTATTGGCTTTACCGTGTATGTTCCTCTTATTCTTTCGTAGTTGATTCCTGATAGAGCCACGGCTGATGTTTGGTTTCTGCAGCTGCTTTTGTCGCAATAGTATTGATCGATCACGATAGGTAGTTGGACTTCTGAAACTTGAATGTTGGAGAATAGCACTCCTTGCACTGATCCTGATCCACCCTGCACTTTCAAAATTTTTGAGATTACGTACATGCATCTATCTGTGCTAATGGAAGAACTATAATCAAATCCCTGAGGCCACAAAAAACTAATTTCCAGCAAGTCTGTTAATTAGATCATCTGAAAGTGTTGAATGTTCGTGGGATTTTCAGGTAGTACGCATACCTGCCATGTCTTAATTCTAACACCTGTCATTGTGTTGTGCATGGTCACATCTCGGACAGTGATGTTTGAGACACAGGCTTTGGTATTATCCCTTCCTAGACTTCCTATGCTGATTCCATGTCCTGGCCCACAGTTCACATTATGTACGTACACGTTTGTGCATCCAGTTTGTATAGAAACACAGTCATCTCCTACAAAAAACAAAAACACTCGAGCGTAAGCATCTCTTTCCTCAGTACATGCTTGTGGTCGCCATTAACTATTTCAATGACCGGAGCTTCTTTCTTCTACAAGACTGCACTAGTGTCTAGGTTTAATTTCTTGTGATTCCTCAGTCGTATAAGCCTCTTCCAACTATATTTATATCTGTTATGCTAAAAATTGTCAGGACTGCCGTGCACGGAAGTAGACAGAGAACGGAAGCAGAAACTACAATAGCTGATGAAGACACAAGAATAACATGTGAAATACAAACAAAAGATTGTCTTCTTCTAATCCATGGGCCCCGTGTCAAATAATTAGTGGCCGTTGAACGTTGAGGTAAAAAGTTACAGATAAGATTGGCTTGTTTTTATCCGAACCTGTGAATGTATCTAAACTGTTTGCCCCTTTCCATGTGCATTTACATGAGTGGACGAGCTTCGCTCACTCAGTTTGTGACCAAAGCTATCTAAATTAACGATTTCATAGAAGATATTACTTATAATTACCGCAAGCAAGATCACTGCTGTGTATCAGAACATCTTTGGAATTCTGTAGGTGGATTCCGTCTGTATTAGGACTGTCCCCAGGAGATAAGATGCTTATATCATGTACCACCACTCCGATGCAATTGTCGAACTTGAGGTGGCACTGAGGACTGTTTTGAATTCTTATACCAGTGACTATTGGGTTGAAACTTCCATAAAAGCGTAGTGCCTGTGAAAAGAAAACACCTCAATCATGTTTTTGGACAGCATCAAGGTGAAATATGATGATAGAAATAGAGTTGTACGAGGGTCCATACGGTTGGTTTGATACTTGGCATTTTCTGGCTGAGTTCACTTCTTATCTACCACCACATAATACAGAAAGAAGAATGATCAGCTGCAGATAACATGATAACAGTGAAATGAATTACATGTTGGAGTTAATTACAGGGTGTTCTGCTACTGTGCTGTTTAGAGGGACAGCGAATGCAGTTTCATCATCCCCAGGATCACCGAAGGGTTCATCTTGCCACCATATGGAGCCGCTACCGTCAATGGTACCATTTCCCTGGATTGAGATTCCTACAAGCTTTGTGAATTCAAGCCACTGTAGAAGTCCCCTCCCCCAAGCATTGGCATTCGTTGGAGCAATAATTGTGCCATCCAGCTGGTAAAGGTTAAACTGATTAGCTTCAATTCTTCTTATAACCAGATAATTATGCAAATTTGTATAATTAATTACCTGAAACACTATATTCGGTTTGCAGTATGGACCAGAGAAAGAAACGGGTCCCACTAGGAAAACATATCCTGCTGGAACTAGCATCATTGACGCCTCAACTTTACAAGCTGAGCCCCACGCAGCTTGGAATGCCTGCATTTCCACATCACCCCAACATTACTACTACTAGCACTACGTAAGAATAATTATAATCACTGAATTGGTCCGAGTATGCAATTATTTCTGCAATCGTGACATAACTGCCTTAACGAGAATCCATTCGTTTGGACTGGTCCCCACCTAGGTGGTTCTGTTGTTCTTTTGTTTCTCTCTGTTTCTGTTCGTGTTTACTTTTGTCCTTAAACAGTGGAGAAACATATTATATTGTTTTCCTACTCACGGGATTAAAGTGCTGGCATTCATATGCATCTTGAGCTCAACCTGGACGCCCCTTAAAATAGCTGATCAAACTGAAGAGCTATGATCTAGCAGCATAAGTGTGCTATATAAGTTGTTAGTGATTTCATGCTTTTTAAGGCAAATGAAAAGAAAAATAGTGACCTATGAACAAGATAGAGGATGCAGCTACGAACTAACTAAAAATCTGCATTATGGTCTTTGTTTATGAGTTCCTAGAAAAAAAAATTGTGGACACCTACCAAAAAGAAGAAAAGTTGGAATTCAAAGTGCACAAAAGAACTTGCAACTGAAGGAAAACTTCCTTATTTGCAGAATTTTGAATCTGCTCACTTCAGTTGCAAATTCCAAACTATACATTATATGCTTCTTGCATTCTACTGCCTTTAGTGTTTTCTTACTGAAACCACTTCTATGTCATTCAGCCAGTAAAAATAAGGATTGAGAGTAACCTTCGTATCATCAATCTTGCCATCTCCCTTGGCACCAAAATCTAGTACATTAAATGTTGCAGACCCTTGTTGTGGAGGGCTTCGAGGCCTGTCTTCTTTTGGCGGCTTTGGAGATGGAGGTGGTAATGGAGCTTTCTTAGGTGAAGGCGGCAATGGAGCTTTCTTAGGTGGAGGTGGTAATGGAGGTTTTGTTTTTGACCCTTTATGATGGTTATTGTAGTGGCCGCTACTATGAATCTTGCCCTTTTTCTTGTACGGAGAAGCTGAGTTAGCTCTGCTATGCCTCAAATACTTGCCTCTCCTGGCAATGCAAGTATCAAAACTTGAAGACCATACTAGAACAGTAATGAATAACATAAATGTGAAGCTTCTAAAACTAAAGCCACCCATGCTTAGCAAGTATGTGGCTGAGAGAGAGAGAGGTACAGAAGAGAAAAAAGAAGATCGGAGGGGTGTGTGTCTAGAGGTACAAGAGAGCTTCTTGAGGCTGCCAGAAGTTACTGATGCTTTGAGATATACATATATAGGAAGAGCAGTACAAAGCTCTCGTACACTACAGTAAACAAAAGCAAAGGTTCCTTGTTTAATTAATAATCATCTTTTCCTTCATGTTAAATTGGGTTGGGGTTCATTTGGCTCAGCAACAATCTTTCTATGCCATATGTCAATATGTTGCTGCATGTGACTCATCCCGATTGTTTATGTGAGCACTTCTTGCATCAATTATTTTGAATACATGACAATGTATAAGAAGGCAAATGAATCAAAGCCAAGTTACCTACCCTATTATATGCACTATTCTTTGTTTCTTAAGTGCGCCAAGTTACATAATATAGCTCCGGCAGAAATTACAATTTGAGCATTCATAGCAAGATTTTGAACTTAAATTGTAAATTGCGGATTATTATGATGATTGCAAACGCAATCATTCCATATTATTACTAGCTTTCTTTTCCCCTTGGTATTCTTCTTTAATTTTTAACGCTTGTAAATAGGAAGACATGTAAGATTTTTGCAATTTTATTTTCTTTCTGGCTAATTGTGATTGAAACGAGAAAGTGAATGCAGATTTAAAAAGTTTAGGCACGCCCTACAAATTCCTCTTCTTTCTGCCTGTTGCCATCAAGACCGCATTCTTTTGGTATAAAACACAGCCTTTGAACTTGCTTGTCCACTTTTATCTGTCCTTCTCCATTGGGAACGCTTAAGAGGGTTGCATAACTTCATCTAAGATCCGAAAAGAACACACGTGAGTGTGTCAAGGGCACTGATTGTAACAGCTCTTTATGGTCACATGCAAACTTCACGGGCAAGAGTTTTGTTATTTGTCTTCTTGAGGCTTGACCATGGTTATGAAACTGCAAGGTCTGCAATGGCTTCACTTTCCTTTCTGCATTTTAAGCGGCAGTCCCGAATTTCCCTAGGAGACCAGGCATTGATAAAGGGTAAAAAGTAACAGAAACTAACTGTCTAGGAAGAAACTCTAAGGCCTATCATCTCCTGACTTTAGTACTTAGACCCTATAAGAGAAGAAAACCACCGTAGCCCATGGTTTCCATGTACCAACAATCTTCTAGGTGTTCCGGGGGGTCCAGACACCACACCATAATTCTCAATGAGTATCAAAAATTTAATTACAAAATATATATTTCTCATATTCACATGTTTGATTTCTGTACATAAACCACTTCGTGAACTCATTGCAACTTAAGAACAAAACTAAAAACATAAGACGTTCGACCACTTTAGAGTTTAGCCTTCTCCAATTTGTGTAGACAACTAAGAAGTGGGTATTGCAGTGAATGAGATATGGGGTTGATCAAATAAATTCCAAAACCTACGCTTGGTTTTTGAATGACCCCAACTTAACTTAGATTACGACAGATCACAAGAATGCCTGTTCGGGATCTGGATGTCTCTATAAGCAACTCTCTGTCTTTCACCCTAATAATTCATTAGAGATTTAATCTTTGACCACTGGAAAAAGCTGCAAAAGTCGTTCATCCCATGGATATATCCAGAATCATGGAGCTGCAGGATGAAAGTGTTTTTTCATTCAAAACGTGAGTGCAAACATATACCACATAGAAATGGTGAGTTGAATTTGATGTTACAAACCAACGGACTGTCTTTAAGTTTAGAGAATACCACTGACTACTCACTAGAGCGTGTACTTGGCAATCAACTAAAACTCTTGTGCTTGTCACAACAGATGATGGTCAGTCACTTAGGCTAGAGCTAAAGATCAAATCTTTACTGAAGGGCGGTAAGAGAGAGCAATGAAGAACAAATGGGAAGGATACAAGAGGAGAAACGGGCATACGAAGCCAAACTTGCACCTTTCTTGCTATTAGTTATGACTTATGAGCAAAAGCCATGTTAATATACACTGACTAAAACAAAATGGTGTAATAATCTTCTTCACTTCGAGAACAGTAAGCATAATGCCAATATGCCTTGGCAAGTTATTCAATTGGGGAAAGCAATGACAATGCTAGATGGTTTGTATTATTGTCATTAGAAGAGAAAAAACAATACTTAGAACTGCATAAACCACAGAGTACTCTTTCCCTCTTCTTCCACAAAGTTTTGGTGGTTAGTTCGGTTAGTTCCTGTTGGTCTCTGAGACTGAGAGTCAGAGCTTCGAGAATGGCAGCAAGCAGACACGCACCCTAGCTAGGTATGTCTGTGGCCACAGGTTTTAAAACAAAAACAACATTGTTGTGAACGATGCCTCTCATTGTCAGCATCCGACAAGTTTATCTGTGATCCTTTGACCTATCCTGTAGTTACTTTCCTCAGAGACTTTTCACCGCACAATTCACGAAAAGCAAGAACTTTTTTATTATCTGCCAATGCCTGCTTTCGGGCTTCAACGCCATTAATGTTTAGTTATTTCATTGGACTTACTCCTAATTCCATTTTGTGAACAGAAAACATTTTGTCAGTTAAATAGTGTCCTTCCAGTAGTATCCTGCAAATACGTTCGTTGATAATGAGATGCAAGCGTATATGTGTTAGTATTGGTCCTCGTCCATAACTTAGACACTACCATTACCATTGTCAACCATTATTATTCTTCAAAAGCTATAATATTTAGCCATTCTTTCTACTATAGCCAACATTCATTTTGTTTCTCTTATATATGAGTCATGTATTTGCTTAAGAAAGGACTATCGGAAAAGACTGCTCATTTTTTTATTTTTTCATGCATCTTTATTTGCTTCATCCAACTTAAGCATTTTTCTCTACATACAAACACCTTACACACATCTTTTATCTTATGCATAAAATTTTGGAGACAATTCCTACTCTATACCCTTTGGAGTGCATCAAAATTGGTAAAAAAGACATTAATCCTGGAGTCAGATTCCGTTGTCTTGTTGTATCGTAGAGGAGGAATTTTCGACTTAGGGCAATGATTTTCACGACGCCTTGTTTTTAGATAAGTTGTTTCAATTAAGATTTAAATTTTCTAACTTAGCTCAATGGTAAGAGGCGTCCGCGAAAGCGGAACAAAACCGTGAGGTTGCGAGGTCGAATCGCAGCCAAAGCGGACAATTCTGATTAAGGTTGGATGCTGCAGTATAACCCGCAAACACACGCCGCAGTATAACCTGCAAACACCTACGGGTGGGGTGTGGGGTCCAACAGTTCCAACCAAGCAACTTAATAAAAACATGACTTAGTCGAGTAATCGGATTGACATTCATCACTAATGTTTGCCTCTGTGTAAAAAGACTAGGTCCATGTCCATAAAAAGTAAAAAGATATGTTTTCCAATAAAAACCTACCAAACTTATTTGTACCTTAACTTTTCATAAAAACATACTTAGGATTAGTTACGAAGTTTGAATGACCAAATAATTATTAATGTGTGTATACAATTGAAAGGGGTGAATAAACTTGACATTTAAGTTTGGATTAACATGTATATTTAGTGCAGAGTGAATAAACTTGACATTTAAGTTTGGATTAACATGTATATTTAGTGCAGAGTTCCTAAACGAAGAATTTGCATATTAATGATTTGGAACAACTTGAATGATTATTTTTAAATTTAAATTTATTTCATGAAGTTGAAGCCATTGTCTCATCATTGCATTGTGTGTTTTGTGATTTTGTGTTGTTTGTTATTTTGATTGCTTGAGGACAAGCAAACGTTTAAGTGTGGGGATATGATAAGTGTAAATTGCTTCATGTTTTAGGGCATAGTTCGATATATGTTTAGCCATTGATTTGATCACTTGGTATGTGTTTAGGTTAAAATTGTGTTAGTTTGTGATTTATTTACATGTTTTATGGGTTAGTATAAGTCTTTGAGATTAAATATTATGTTTTTGAAGTCTTTTAATGTGTTTGCTATTGTTTCAGGGTCAATATCCAAGAGTGGAGTAGTTTTGGAGGGAATCAGGGCCACAACATAAGCCCACGATCGTGGCAGGTAGGCTACAATTGTGACAGAAGCTCTATGATTGGCCCACGATCATAGCCTGCATGCCACAATCGTGACAGAAGCTTAGGGAATGGCCCATGATCGTGGCCTGCATGCCACAATCATGGCAGAAGGCTTAGATGTGAGCCACGATCGAGGCATGCAGGGCCACAGTCGTGGCCCGTGTTAGGCAGATGTGTAGACTCTCACGAACTTCATGTTTCGAGGGATTTTTTGGACCTTTCAGATCCCCAAAAAACACTAGAGTTACCCAAAACACAAGAGTATAAAAAGAACATAAAGAGGCAGAGAAAAAGGGAGCTTTTAGGTAGCCACTGTTTAAACCTTAAAGAGAGAATACCGAGAGAGAGAAAGAAGAAGAAGGAAAAGTAAGAAGAGGAAGATGAAGCCGACTCGATGTGCTTCCCAGATCAAGAATTTTTTCGACGTCACTACCTTCCATCATCTATTTTAAGTTATATTTCCTTTGCATTTTGACTTTATTTATATATAGAATTGAGATGGAAAGTATGATGATAGGAATTGGAATATTGATGATGTTCTAAACTCTCCTTTGGGATTTTATTTTGATTTAATGTTATCAACGTTGATTTTGCGTTATTGAATTAGGTATTGTGATTTGTTGCGTTTCTTGTATAATTTGGTAATAAACTGAGAGGTGAACTGAATAAAAAATGATTGGATCGGATTAATAAGAGTTAGGCGATTCACTAAAACCTATAACGAATTAGATTGGTAATTGTATGGAGAGAGATCCCGTGTAAGACTTGATAGTTTGTTAGAGTGCTTTAGATCTAATTAAGATTGTAAGTCTTATTAAGTGAGAGATTACAAATTTCATAATTGGATTAGGGCTTATAAATTAGACTTTAATGGTTATAACTCGAGAGAGAGTAATTAGCCCTAGATCATCTAGAACCGACATAATTAACATATAATTGACTAGGTTAGCACTAATGATAGGTAAAATCTCCTTTCTCATAGCTTGGTTAGTTTCTCTTGTTTATTTCCATTGTTTTCTTTTGTGTTATTTTCTGAATTACGACTCTTGCCAATCAATTTCTTAAATTTAGTTTTCTTATGAACTTTAATTCCTTTATTTCAATTTCCTTAGCCTTAGATAACATAGAATTAGATTAGTCCCCCTCCTTGTAGGATGGACACCTTTTATACTACAATCGCGACCCGTGCGCTTACGGTATTTGAGGGCTTATAAATTTTGAAGCTCAAATGACACGATCAGCGATCTACTTATTAAAGCTATTTACTTACATTCCATACTAACGTATTTATGGTTTAGAGGAAGTGGCTTTTTTCTTCCTAGTTTACCTTGATGTTTTGCTCTTATTAGTGCTAGGGTTAAGTGAGTAGTTATGAACCACTATAGGTGACATTTACATTACTCAAGTCTTGAGAAGTTAACAATGGATCCTTAGAGCTCGACTAGAGAATGATAGGGGCAAATTCTCCACTACCACTTCACTTCACATGATTTTTTGGGCTTATAACTCGGTTACCTTCTTAATTATAGCTTCTTCCCAGACGGTTCATAGCCTGAGAGAGGGGGAAAAAGCAATATTTAATTTAAGGGTAGGAGTTGAGGGGTAAGGGTGGCAATTGGGCATAGGCCTTTAGCTTGACCTAAAGTCAATGAGCCAGGATCGGGTTGAATATACTTTGGGCCCAATTTTTGAACCCTCTCAGGCCTTAGTCCAGGCTCAAGCTAGGGCTTCCCAGGCCCTACCCAGCTTGAGGCCAGACAATTTTAAGCAAAACAAAGTTATTTTGCTCAAAATGACATTATTTTGTACCTTTAATTAAAAAATTGGTCAGGTCAAGTTGGGTTGAGCTTGGCCTCGAGCTACCTTTAGCCTTGTCTAGCTCGAGCTCAGGCCCTCTACCTCAGACCTAACTCGACCCATTGCCATCTCTAATTAAGGGTTGTCAAAATCCATGAGCGAGCTAGCTTAGTTATTGAGCCTTAGATTCTCCATTATCACTATCCATGAAAACTAACTAAACATTTGAAGGTGAGAAAATCAATAAGAAGGCTAGAGGCTAGAAGAAGAAATACGTTTGGACATGAGTAGAATCGGGTGCTCACCCAGTTAAAGAGAATGCAAAGTCTAAAATCTATAACAAATTCTACATTTTATTTCCTTAGTGTTAAGAATTCAACGAATTGAACATCCCAACATAGTGTTTAATGCATAGAGAAGGAGGTACTATATACAAAACCTAAAAAGTAAAACAAAGTAAGTACTTATGTTTTGTGGGTATTGTTAGTAAAAATCAAAATTTGTTTTTTTAAGCATCTAATAATAAATTAAGGAATTTTTTTTATTATTTTCTCTTTTCTAAAGAAGATATCATTATATTATTAAGAAACATTTATGTCAAAAATCATCAAATAAAGTATGCCAATAGTGTGAATAATGCTCTATTGAATTATAAGTAGAACACAAGATATGAGGGAGAGAATAGTAGATAGAATTTCTTAATAGACTTGGGATTAGTACTATATTATCATAAACATTGAGGAATAAGTAATCACTATTCAAACTAATCTAGAAACAAAGGAAAATGTGAGAAAAATGAAAAAAGTAAAAGCAATGGTTAGAGAGAGAGAGAGAGTTGATAAGAAAAGGAGAGATGGACATAAACATTATAGATGATTACAAAAGTGACCTTTTATGTGGTCATATAAATGAAACTTTTGGATGGTATAGATATGTTGGTGATTAATTCATGATGTCTTCAACAACATTTTCTACATAGTCATTATTGATGATATTCTTTATTGTCATTTCTAAATTATTTTACATTTTCCCTTGTATACTTTTTCTAATAATTTCATAAAAGTAAAAAATAGTAATCTAGGTAAGTGGCCATATATTGATTATTGTGTAACAAACTGAAGCATAAAAAACAAAGGTTAGTAGAAATTTTTGTATACATGTTTCATGTAATAAGTGTAGCATTACTTGGTTATGTGTGGATGGATTTCCTTGACCACAAAACATGTAAAATAAATCTTAAAAATAGGCATGTTGATTATTTTTCACTTATTTGAAAAAAATATTATTAATATAATAAGTTGAAGGACTAAGATATCTATTCATTTCAAGAAATTATGAGGAGAAAACATATTTAATAGTATCAGTTCAAGATAGGACATTAATGTTATAATTAGGAGTACTTATCTAACTTAGATAATGATAATAAATTCAAATTTTCATGAGCCTTATTTTTTTGTATGGTAAGTAACATATTTTGTCTAGCATACTTTTGAACTCACCAGTAGTCCCTTAACTAATGAGATTCCTATCACCTAGATTATGTGTAGTAGAGTACCCTTTGTTATAATCAAAAATTTCGACAAAGAGACTTCTTTAATTGTAATATAAACATTATAGAATATTTTTTTAAAATGCAGATATCAAATTTGTATAGAGGATAATATAGATTTATTGCATAGTTAGGAAGTATCACATTGTTCGATTTTATGAATAGTGTAGTATGTAATGTTTTAAAAACAAGGTTGTAGTTCGTATGGAATTGTAATATGTGTTTGATTGTTATGTATATTATAATGTATAAATATTTTTAGAAAATGCAATAGTTATTTTTAAGAATATTGTGTTAATTTTTGTAAAGTGTACTAAGTGTTTGATTTCAATATATAGCCTAATGTCTCGGTATTTATGTTGAATACATTTTTACCTTTTTTTAGGATGTAGTGATTTTTTTTCCATGGATGTAGTGATATTTTGGTATAATACAATGACATTTTTTATATAATCAAATGGTACTTTTTATGGGTATACTGGTGTTTTTTTATAACATGCAACAATATCTTTGTTGGCTATAGTATTATACATATTATAGTGATATTTTTAATGAATATAGTGGTATGTTTTTTTTTGTAAAAAACAATATTGTTTTTTATATAATGAAAATTTACAATTTATGTGGAGTTATATTATCTATTTAATTGTTATAGATAGCCAAATGTCTTAGTATTTATGTTGAAGTGGTATTTTTTTAAGGATTCAACTATATTTCCTATATATGTAATAGTATTTTTTAATAATTTAGTTATATTTTTCTGGGGATGTAACAATATTTTGTGTAGGATGCGATGATATTATTTGTAAAATGCATTAATATTTTTTGTAGGAAATGATATTTTTTATAAAAAGTAATGATATGTGTTGTATTATATAATGATATAGTTTGTGTGGACTTGTAATATGTGTATTAATTATAATGGATAAGATAACATCTTAGGATTTATGTTAAATATAATGTTATTTTCTAGCATACATTGATATTTTTCTATATATACATTGGTATTTTTGTAAGATGTAGTAGTATTTGCTATTAATGATATTTTTATGGATGCAATAGTATTTTTGTAAGATGCAATGATATTCTTTGTAAAGTGTAGTGATATTTTTATACAAAGGTTTTCTTTTGTAGAATATATCGGCCTTTAATGTAAAATTCATCAATATTTTTTGTAGAATATAATGGTACTTTTTTAGAGTATGGAGTTTTTTTGGTTAAATTCAAGTATTGCCGAGACAAATCCCATAAAATGCCGAACGCTAATTACGTTTAGTAGTGAAAAAGAGGTCCCAAAAGAAGAGGAAGATGAAGAAGAGGAAGGGCAAGAGGACGAGAGTATTATAGACAAAATAATGGAACTCTTGACTGAATGAAAGCTAGCCAATGCCAATTCAAAGAAGAATTTTCTTCACCTTAATATCATGAGCATAACATAAAATATTATTTAAGCTTATCAATGTAGAAGAGAGAAGAAAAGACAAAGGTTGGCTTCATGAATAGAGTGACATTCCAATAAGAACTTTCGAAAGAAGAAGTTAGAGAAACCTCTTTCCAAGAAGAAGAAGTAAAGTAGTGGCAGGAGGTAATAGAAGAAGATTAGTCAGGAACCTTTGTCTAGGAAGAAGAAAAAGAAGAATGTATAAAGGAAGTTGAGGAAAAACTGGTGGAGGATCCAAAAAAGGAAATTACTGACTAGGCATTAGTAGTACCCTTAAGTATAGAGGGTTCCCACCTCCTCCAAGACAAATTGCTTACAACAATTGAAGATCGGGAGTTTTATTATTCCCTCTTTTATTAAAAATTTGTAATTAAAAAGGGCATTAATGAAATCCATTAGTGTTATTAATCTAATTAATTATGTCCTTGTGATTATCTTGCAACAGGTGGTTTACTTACAAGCTACAAGACCATGTAGATAAGAGGGTGGAAGCAAGCCACTGATTATAGACCCAGGATGGGCATAACTTGTAGGGTACATCAATCTATCGAAGTTAAAGGCAACACAAGAATAAGGATAGATTTTATTTTATGCTATTTCATTTTCATGTGTCTTAGTTATTTTCGTTATTTTTATTATTATTGTTATTTTTATTTTCTTTTATCTTTTTATCTCTTTTTCATTAATGTTTTGAAAGGATTTAATCTAATGCTGGATGAATCACAAACTAGAAAAATCATCACATTTAGGAAAATACGACTAAACCTTCTCACCTATTATATATACTTATAGTTTGTACATTGGGGACAATGTACAACTTTAAGTGCGGGGAAGGTATTAATGATTTTTAATGATTTATTTGAGTTTACTATATTCATGGTTATTAAATTTTATAAACGATATCTTGACTTAATTATAATCTATCGATCGATACTTTACTTCATTATAGAATATTGATTTGAATTACTATACAAAAGGATGATAATTAGAATAAAATTGATTTTATAAGTTATATTTTTAATAGTCATTGAAATAATCAATTTGAATGAAAATTGCATACTATTTACACATATGTAATTATCTTTGTAGTGAGCTTTTGAGCTTAAGAGCAAACATTTCAAAAATTTTAAGCTTATTTATTTCTTTCATGTATGTTATCTTCTTGAACAGCTTTAGAACTTACTTTTATTATGCATATTGAGACCATATTTGTTAAAATTATAAGCATTGAAGTGATACAGGCACTTAGATTCAAAAATTTGTTTGAGCCTATTTCTTTGATAGGTACCTTACCTTAAATTCATCTTTAGGGATAACCAAGTTGAGCCTAAGCCCTTTTCATTGATTATACCCAAATATTAACCTTTATCCTTTTTTTTCTTTGAAGCCTTTTTATTGTTCTGAAACCTGAAGCTTATTTACATTATGTGCTTGTTTGAAACTTGAAAATCTTGAACGGTCCATTATTTCTTTAATTATGGTGCTGAATGCTTGAAATTATGTCATGATTAAAAAAAGAACATAGAAAAAGCAAAGAAAAAATATAGTACCATTGTTTTTATAATGAAAGGACCTGTGTATTTGTAAACAAGTTTCTTGTGATTTCTCTTTAGTAAATTCCTTTAATCAACCCTTTTTATTTTCCCAACCATATTGTACTTAAAGGCTATTACAACCTATATAAAGACCTTTTGATTTTTATTTCTAATTTATACATATGTGGTGGAGATGAGATAATATTAAAAACTTATGGTAAGAGTTTTATTATGCAATGATTATGTGTTTTATACTTTTCACCCTAAACACTGAAGTGAATTAAGTAAAATCTTGTTAAGGGTGTAATGGTTTATACTTTTATTTCAATGCGATAACTAATATGATTGCTATTAATATGGATTTAGGAAGTTAATTTTAGGATAATTTGATCCTAATTATATGTTAATTTAATTCAGTCTGACATGATGATTTATAGTATGAATGGATAGGTTAAGATTAATAATGGATATATGATGTAAATTTGATAATTTTCATTGTGATTTGCTTGAGGACAAGTAAAAGCTTAAATGTGGGGATATTTGATAGATATATATTTGACTAATTTATACCTCATATTTGATGTGTTTTTGCTTGATATATTATACTTTCATTATATACGTGGTACTTAATTCACTCCAAGTGCATTTATAGGTTATAATTTCCTTTATGGACTAAAAGGAGAAGAATTCAGATGAAAACGCGACATAAAACAAAGTTTTAAAGCAAATAAGGGATATACAATCATGTTTATGACTATGTAAGTCTCTTAGCTTATGTAGAATTGCGAATTTTGGAGATTTTCGATTTTACATATTCTAGTATATGACTGTGTATCAGATCGTGTATCTCCTAAAAACACTAACAATTACTATAAAAAGATGTAAGTGGAGGCAAAAAAGAAGAACAAACTTACAAAGGCAATTCCAGACGTAGAGATCATTTAAAAGGGATGATATTGATCCAAAGAAGAGAAAAAACATGAATAAATCATCAAAAGATCCAATAGAATACATCATCAAACCTCTAACTTACAAGAACATTTAATGGAAAAGATAGAAGATTTAAAATTATGAACTCTTTGTTTTCTATTCATTTTCTTCTTGTTTATGTTTGATTTTGTTTTCTATCCTATGTAACTAAACATCTTTAGTGTCTAGGTGTGATAAGCTCTATTTGAGATAACAAAATGTTTTATCTCTTTTATTTAATGCAATTGTTTTGATTGATCTATTGTTATTCGATTATGTGTTTAATATATGTTTTAATAGATCCAGAATATTAGTGCATAATTTGATTCCATAATATAGAGATTGAGAAATCCTGTGTATGAATAGATCTTTCGTGATTGAAAGGATATGATTACAAACCTAGAGATAAGTCAACATAAATCTTCTGGATTAGGGTTAAAACTAATAGTGGAATTTAAAAATCGGTAAAGAAATTTTAAAAACTTTAACCTAAGTAATTCGATTGATAAACCTTATATTAGTTGTTAATAGTCTCAAGTGAGTTATTAGCATATGATAGGTATTTCCACGATCAAATATTCAATAAAACAATTTCATAATAAAAGGTTAATTATCTAATGGTTTTAGAGTGATTCATTATCTAAGCACTAATTCTTGATATTGATTGTTTTCTAAGTATTTTATTTGTTCTTTGCTCATTATTGTTTCCTGTTTATTTTAAATTTTTAAGTTTTATTTTCTTATTTAAAACCAAAATCAAATTTGTAGACTAGCTAGTGGGATAACTGTAATTACTAGTATTCATTGTCTTCGTAAGATTCGACTCGTACTTTCCTGTGCTAACTACAACTACACTGTGCACTTGTGGTTAAATTAATATTGGTGTAAAAATAACCAATCACCACTCTAGTAGTCCTATGACTCGGATCAATCTCGTCATTTATGGCCTCATATAGATGGCTCTCATTTTAATGTCATAGGTCTGATGCTTGAAGAACTATGTCAAGGCATACGCAAGGTACAAATATAACATATTTTCCTTCTCCACTACTCCAGTGTTGTCTCCTCTCTTACTAATTGTATAACTAATCAACATATGTTTAATGCTTGAAGAACTACGTCAAGGCATATGCAAGATAGAAATATAACATATTTTCCTTCTCTACCACTCCAGTGTTGTCTCCCCTCTTACTAATTGTATAACTAATCAACATATGTATGTATCTCACCGTAAGAGACCTCAGCTATGATGCTTTGGACCTTATTGGCTCATATAAACACTCTCACCTAATGCCTCGCCAAAATATATCTTTATCAACCCTCCTGGGAAAATGCACTAGTAATGTTGCATACTTTTTAGTGGTGACATTAATCGCGAATGTATAGACATATATAGAGTGAAAATCTAGTGCAGCTCATACCGTAGATGTTGGGCCATGAATTTTTTTATTTTAGTAAACATGATTTGAATGAATTTTGGTATTGTTAGATAAATTATTTTTGATTGAGGTTAA
>JANZXP010000003.1:9690783-9703298 GCA_027576715.1 Erythroxylum flavicans | reverse complement strand
CAACAATTTCGATTTGCTTTTATTGCAATTGTGGGGGCTGGGGGCTAGCCACCCTCCTAAGAGAGTATTTGGGTTATTTCTCTAGAGAGATTTTGAAACTAGGGCATTTTGAGGCTGTTAACTCTCTAGCAGGTTATGTCTCCGAATTTCTTAAGACAACAGATTCAAGACTTTGTTCACCTGGTTGTTCACCTATTTTTATCCTAAATTGTTATAGTTTGTTTCTCAAGTTTTGGACTAAATGGGAGATTGTTGGTATTGGTCCATAACTTGGACCCTACCATTGTCAACCATTATTATTCTTCAATAACTATAATATTTAGCCATTATTATGCTTCAATGTTTCTTTCTACTATAGCCAACATTCATTGTTTCGCTTATATATAAGAGTCATGCATTTGCTTAAGAAAAGACTACAGAAAAAGACTGCTCATCTCTCAATTTTTTCACCCATCTTTATTTGCTTCATCCAACTTAAGCATTTTTCTCTACATACAAAGACCTTACACACGTCTTTTGTCTTACGCTACACCGTAGAGGGAGAATTTTTGACTTAAGACAGTGATTTTCACAACGCCTTATTTTAAGATAAGTTGTTTCAATTTAATTATTATTGCTATTTTTGCTAACAATATGTTGAGCGTCCTTTCTCCATGCGTACTCAATCCATCGTACTCAATCGATCCTAGTCTCTTTGTTGTGAAACAAATTTATATCCTTTTGAGAGAGAAGAAGTATACGTAAATACAAGTGTATCAGATCAACTCTATGTCCTCTCCACCTTACCCGAAAGAGAGAGAACCTATGTTTTTTTTGGGGTAATAAGAGAACCTATGTTTTAAGTTTTGGTTTGTTAATCACAGTGACTTCCTAGAATTCTAAGTAAATAAATCGTTGACGACAGTTCTAACCAAAATATTTAGAAGGAATTCCCCTATAGTGTATTCTACCTTAGTCAAATTGCATCTCATTATTTGGTCTGGGTAAGACATCCCATCAATTTATGGAAATAATTTGGCTCTCGCCAATAGAAATTCTGAAGCTGATGCGTGCACCTTGTTCAATGATATGGACGCAAATCATGACTGGGACGTTATAAATCTATATAGATACTTTGCATGAAAAATATATCAAGAAATCAGGATGAGACACATGTAAATGCATAAATATTTTTTTCGTAATTTCTTGAAAATTAAGATTATTTTTATTTTATAATATAATTAATTTATAAAATAATAAAATATGAATCACAAATCATTTTTCAATCTTTATTTTTTATCTTTCCTCGAATTAAGAGGTTACATGAAAATTATCACAATCAAACAAGTACCTAGATCTCTAATAATATTTAAATAAATGAGTTAACAAAAATTTATAAATATTGTAAAAGAGATATGTCAAGAATCCTAGCATCTATAAATAAAGCATATGTTTAAAAATTTTAATAGTTTAATTGAAATATAATTCTAGTGTTAAGTAATTTTAATTATAATTTTAATCAATTCTAATTAAATATCAAATAAGTTACAATAAAATATTGATTCTTATTTGTCAAATACCTTATATTTGTCTAAAATTTCTCAAACTTTACAATCAATTCTAACTTGAATAAATTAAAATTTTCAACCATTCTTGAATAAATTAAAAATTTCAACCATTATTTATATATAACTCACTAAGTATGTAGCCAATGAATATAAATTACGATCATACATTATATTTATGATTAAATAAATTAAACTCTTTTAGTTTATCTTAAATTATTTAATTAAATAATTTATATTCATATATCAAGTTTAACATTTATCAGCGCATCATGACCACGTAAATTTTAAAAATATCAAAGTAATTTTGACTACCTATCTATGCGTGTGCGTGTGCGTGTGCGTGTGCGTGGGTGTGTGTGCTTTCGTGCGTGCATATATATATTGTATAACTCAATTATTTCTATCATAATATATATAATTAAACATAGAGTATGAATTTGATGTTAATTATATTTGAGTCTATTGAGCCAACAGAAGTTCCAATCAATATTTTAATAATAAAAAATATAAATACTACTAATAGATTTATTGTTTTGATGAAAAGAAATATCAAAAATAAGATGCAGTAATAATCTCAAAGTTCATGAAGTTGATAAAGGAAGAGATGAAGTTTACAACTTATAAAGTGAAGACCATGTCATGAATAAAAGAAGAACAAAAAAAAATAAAGGTCGTTCTTTAGCTTGCAATGTTAATTGAATCTCATTTAGTCACTTTGATGTTCTAAAAGGCTTACCATGCATAAATATTTCATGCCATTTTTTTACGCGTCTTTTCATTTATTAAAAAGGATTGAAGCATTTAGTTTTAATAGCAAAGCTTTTTGATTTTTCAAACACTCTTTAAAAATTATCTTGGGAAGTGTTTAAATCATAATTATATTACATAAATTGAGTTTGAGCAGTTGAATTTGTTAAAATGATAATTAAAAGTATGAAAGAAACTATGAGAAGGAGAAGAAGAACAAGAAGAAAGTACTTAAAGCCTCAACTTAGGATTACACAAGTGAATATGAAAATGAGCATTTGGAAGAAGAGACGGATCATATATGCTTTACCGCTGTGAGTGATGATAGGTAATTGCCCACTGGAACTTGTGTGATAGTGATTTGACATATAATGAATTAGTTAAAATTTTAGAAATTATGAGTAAAAAAGAAAGAAATGATCTTCCAAAATCAAAGAAGTTTAAGAACAGTTGGATACATACATAAATGAGCATGAAAAGATAAAAAGTGAATTGCATAGCATTAAACCAACCACAATTATGATCATTTATGACAATCATACATTAGACACATCAAAGCATGAAAATGAGACATTGAGAAAGAAGATCCATTCTCTTAATCGTTCATTATAAAGATTTAATAAAGGGAGTGAAAAATTAAAAAGTGTGCTAGGAGCTCAAAAGAATTTTAATTATATGCGTAGAATATGTTACAATGGAAATGAAGCCAATTTGAGAACAATGCTTTTAAAGGAAAAATATGTGCGTAACAATGAATCATTGCCTAATGTGACAAATGAGTATGGGGCATCTACATCTAAGCATATGCATACATATACCACATCCACTAGGACTAATTTTAAAAGTAAGCATCATGCTTCCTTGTAGCTCACAATCTAAACATATAGTTTAATATCTCAAAGGATGAATAGGCATAACTTCTATGATAACAGACATAGCCACTCCACACCCTTGTAGACCTCAAAGAAGCATGCATCAAGTCCATTTATAGTAGGTATCATACAGATAATAATGGTATGTCATCTCACTATTTTAAGAGAACATTTAATATCTTCAATATACTAAAAAATCCTCATAATGTATACACACATTGAAGACCAAGTAATGCATTTTTATACCATTATTACTCATATAATACAGTATGTCATTTTGTGGTAAGTATGGGCATATTGATAATTTTTGTTTTATTAAAAAAGGATGGTAACTAAACCCTTTTTAAAGTAGGTAAAAAAGGAGATAACAACCAAGGATCCAAGCTTATTTGGGTACTTAAAACTTATTGATTGCCTTGTTTTGTAGGCTATTGCAAAAAAAAGAGCAAATGATATGTAATAGACATGGTAGTTATTAAATTGAGTATTATTTTTTGAAGATTTTATGCTTTTTATCTTGATGGATGTAATCTTCTTACATTCAAAAAAATCTTGAAGATATTATTGTCAAATGTGGAGAAATTATCCCTTAAAAAATAACTACCAAAACTTTTCAAAGATTCAATTGTTAAACTAAGTAAGGAAATAAGAAGGATGAGATGCTTTCAATGGATTAAATATTCAAGAAGAATCATCATTCAAATCACTCATAGGTAATGTTCAACAAAAGGTAACTATTAGTTCATAATTTAGAAATATGTGACATCCTGCATTTATATGTTAATTTGAGTATAAACTTTAGTGATGAATATTTCAATCTGCATTACAAATGAGAAATTGAAAATTTCTTTGGTATATTATAGAACTAACTTAGAGATTATGTGTAAATAGAAATATTAAATTAAAATTTTATGATATACAAAACCAATTTGGATATAGTCTTACTAAACCAATGAATGATGATATTAAAAAAGAATTACGCATGATTTTATGTGATTAAAGTCTCTTTTAATGTTTATAGAAGTTCTAAATTTATATTTTCATGACTTATTAAGTGTTTTTTTGGTTTTAATTTAAATTCAAAGATTATTTCTCAAGTTATCTACTCAATTAGTTGACCAATATCTTAGTGCGATCGATCGATGTCCTCAAAATTCATCCCCCGTACTTTCTAGTGAGTTTGCTAGTTATTTAATCGCCAATGTAAGTAACCATTTCGATACAATGGTTGACCAATTTCCTCTTATGGTCAACCAATTTTACTTCATCTAAGAATTTCTTTTCTATTGAGTTTGGCTATATATGTTGATCGACCACCTCCCTTATTGGTTCACCGATATACTTCAATGATAGATAAATGTAGCTTTTCCCTTCAAAAAAATTTTATTCTAGTGAGTTTGTATCTTAGTTGGCCAATAGGTTTGGTTAACCATATACACTAGTTGTCCAATGAAGCTATATGGTCAACCAATCTTCACGATTGAAGCTCTCTTCCTCCTATTTTCTTCTAATTCTCATATTGGTTGCTTATATCTTTTAAAACTCTAAATAATTCAATCATTTCTTTGAAAAAAATCATCCTTCATTTCATAAACATCCAATTAGATTGCATAAATTGAAAAATTTTCGTTATTCGGTTTCAAATTTGGAGATTTTTAAATTTTTTCTTAATTAAGAGTTATATTTTCAAATTGATGCTTTCATATTTAAATTGTAAAATGAGTAAAGGTTGTGACCTTTTCAATTATAAAGATACTTTTTAAATTTTGTTCAATTTTGATATTTTTAGCACTTTTTCATATTATCACTCTTTAAAATTTCAAGGCTTTCAAAATTATATATTTTTTATGAAATTAATTGTTGGATATTATAATTATGCTTATATTTATTACAATTCTAACCTTTGATTTTGTCAAAACTTACCCTTGTTGCATTAATTAAATATTTCAACTTAAGCATAATATCAGTTAATTAAATATTTTAACTTAAGCATAATATCAAAATTGAGGTTTTTAAAAAATTAGACATAATTAAGGATGTTTTTTATCAAAATTAACCTTTTAAAAATTTATTTTAAAAATTTAATAATCCTTTTCCTTATAAAAAACTTACTAATCTTGATCAAATTCATTTTGAACTTTTAACTAAGTTTGTAACGCTCCGCTCTCATCAGACATTTGTGCCTGTACATCCATCAGACATTCGAGTACATGCCCGACGGAAGTGACGTGCTAACTGTATCACTTTCACTTAACTCATGGCATCATAATTTAAAGCATAATCTTGTAATCTCTAAAACCCAAAATTTCTCATTTCATTTCATAAAACATAAGATATAATGTAGCATTACATACATTACATACATCATCCATTTATATACAATTTCAACGACCTATTAGAGCCTACTACTCTGTTTACAAAACATGCTACATATATAAAGAATTATACAAAAAGTTTATCTAAATCCTTCAGTCCCAACTAATTGACCTTTGAGCCATGTCTTCTTTCCAAAAGCAGTACTAGATCTCTTCTAAGTTGCTTTAGAAGCTATGTCGTCTCTCCCAAACCTGAAAAGTCAATGTTGCAATTTTAGTGAGTTTTGCGAACTCAGTGAGTTAATCATCTTCGATGGTTCACTCATATCACATAATGCAACAACTCATATAATCATATAATTCACATCATTTCACTTATCAACATGTAGCATCACAAAACACTTTGTTCATAAGTTTTCACATTTTTCATTCAACACAATTCATCAATACATTGCAATCATTCAAATCATATATATCATGTGTGTATACAATGTTCATGAGACTCACATTTGTTTATTACATTGTTGTGACTGAGTGCCTTTTTCACTGTCATGTATCCATTTTGGATATCAGGCTCATTAATAACTGTCCCTTATCTATTAGGGATACAGGGCTCATTTTACATAGTAAGCCTGAGGCTCTTACCACATGCTGAAATTTAAACTCTTTTTCACTTGCGACTCTAGTCACAACTGCCTGTATGTTATCTATTGATGGTAAAACCTATCTACTTTTTTTACGCTCAAAAACCATAAGTGAACGAGTCGTCACTTGTAGCTTACAAGAGTGGATATCGATCCCACAGGAATTGATGCCCAGACACCACTTAATTTAGATAAAACTTTGTTTAATAAAAATAATTTGGAAAATTTAAATAAAAATTAAAAGGCTAAAGCAAAGTAATAGACAATACCGTGCAGAAAAATTAGAATTCAAGAACCTAAAGACTAGAGATGCTTTTTTTTCCTATTTTGTCTCCCTCCTATTTTATTGATTGAATTGTGTCTCACTTTAGATTTCTGAATGTATTAACTACCCTATCTCAAGGTGTAATTAATTGTCCCTAATTGAATTAAAGGGAATTAATTGGATAATCTCTCAACCTACCCAATGACTCGATCTATTCAATTAGTTATTAAATTATCCTATGGGTGATCAATTGATTAGCTAAGATCTCTCTTCTAACTATTTAATTAACATGATGATTGTAAGTGTCCCCAACTCTCGTTATACAATCCTACACAAATTTATCTTCCTCTGTAACATCCCATTCCCATACTAAGGGTTAGATCCTGGGAATACTGTATATGAAAAATATTATTGAGAGATTTGAAAATTACATTTCATACTCATGCATAATATTAGTATACACACACGTGAATTTGATCATTGCACATATTATAATAAATTATTCATGCACTTATTTGACAATTTCTAGGTATAAATCACTGTTTTAATGTGATTATGATATAGATAGTGATTACTTTGCCTTAAAAATTAATCTGGTGAATTAAATTAGTGATTTATAATTTTTGGTAAAATTTGAGAATTTTTTGGAATTAAGGATATTTTGGGATTAGGAAAAATACCAAGTGGCTAGACAATTGATGAATAGTAGCAGAAACAAGTGTCAGATGGCAGTAGAAATTTTTATGAATGACATTAGGATTTAATGACAAAGGTCATATAAAATTGGGAGTCAATTGGATTAGAATTAGGAGACAAATGGACTAATTACTAAGAAATAGGTAATATTGTAAGCAAGAAGACATTAGCTTTTATTTTTGATTATTAAGTGGTGAGTGTCATGACATGTGTCATGACACCCACTAAGCATCTAACTCCCCTTGCATTAACCTATGAATTACCCAATTAAAAGACCATCTCCTTTATCTTTCACTTAAGCAAATTACTCTCTTCTTCTTCTTCTTTATTCTCTCAAGCTACGATACTCTCACTCTCACTTTCACTCTTCTTTTGTTGAACTTGTGCTATCATCCTTCACCTTAGTACTTCAACACCTTACTACCTTCTTTATATTGATGAAACCCACTTCTATTTTATCTTGTTCTTGCAAATATATGATGATTGTGTGGTTTAAGGAAAGCTAGGGTTGAGTATGGGTTGAAAATCTTGAAGCTTAATCAAGTAAGACCTAAACCTTTATGGGTTGTTTAAATATAAGCATATGTGATGATAGTTTAGGATGAAATGAACATGATAAAGGTGTTGAAATATAATGTTACGTTGATGAGGAATTAAGTGGGTTATGCTATATTCTTGTTCATATGATGAGAAATAATTCATAAGTTGATATAGGGATGATTTTGAGATGAATTAAGGGTATAAATGATGTTTAAAAATGATCAAAAATGTTAATGAATGTATGGATACTTTGATATTATATTTTTATTCATAAAATGAAAAATGATTTGTAAATTGTTATGTGGATGCTTTGAATTGGGAATAGAGGTGATCTTGATGAAGAAATGATTTAGAATTGATAAAATAAGCACAAGATATGTTAGATGTAACTTGTAGGAGTTGAAGAGCTGGAAAATTTGGAAGAAGTGTGCTAGAATATGTTAGATGGACTGTTATACTGAACATGCATATGTATTTTGGCCATATCTTGATTTGTAGAAATACAAATAGGATGAGTTTTGATTTAGATTAAACTAGAAATATATGGATATAATTGCCATGAAGGAATCGAATTGGAATTATATCCTTAAGGGTCTAGATATTTGGTTTGAAGTTGAGAACTGTGTGTTGTAGTGGTATAAGAATAATCTATAATATTTTGGTTATACCTTGCATAATACTGAACCAAAATGCATGAATTTTATTTCATTAGAAACTTAAGACATGGAGGAACATTTGATTAGAAGAATTTGTTACTTAAAAACCTCATTTTCTAGGTCATAATGGTCATACAAAACTGACCTAAAACAACTATCTTGAGAAAAACTAAAAAACTGTAGGATAAGTGGGAGAATTATTTCTGTCACGATCGTGGGTAGTGATTTTTCATGGTAATGTTGTGATTATGCAATGGTCGAACCAATTAAGGATGAGGTATATAATTATGATGTTTTTGGACTTAATTGGGACTTACAAGGAACATAAGTGATGTTGGAAAAGTTAGTTAAATATGTGATAAGTTTTGATTGATCTTGATGTTATACCTTTAAAGAAAAGTATGTTTGAAGGTAATGCATCTAAATGTGAAATGTTTAGAGTGCTAAATGAGGACATAATATAATGAATGAATTGTTTGATGCATTATGAATAAGACATAGTATGGAAGGAGATTGGATTTCATGAATGATGAGACTAAGTTTGAAATGTTGAATCAAATGAGTAAAGGATTAGAGAGTTTAATGCAATAAATGGGTAGTGTAATTAGCATGGAATGAAATTGCATTAATGCATATGAATTTGACAAAATTTGGAGTAGAATTGATGTTTGTATAATTGTTAAATTCGTATGGATGAAGGAAGAAAATTGCAGGGCAGATCGTGAAGGTTCTGTCACGATCGTGGCCTGGCCAGAAAATGTTTCTGTCATGATGGCCAGACCTAAAGAGAAAAAAAGTGGTATTTTGAGTGAAGTTTGAACCAATCAATGCTAGGGTGCTTCCATATGAGGTAATTCGACTTGAATGAGATCTTAAGTGAACCTAGCGAATGATGGATGAGTTGAGTAACTCAAGTAAAGTGCATTAGATATTAAAGAAATGATTGAAAGATGTTAATTGATTATGAGATGTGAATAAAGGAAATATACCCGGGATTGTCAATATAAGCATGCATTATACCTTACACATACACATATATGTATAATGAAATGTTTATGTGATTGTGAAATTAATAATGTGTGTGCACTATATGTGTTGATTGATATATAGGATTCAACATTTGCATCCAGTTGTTTTTAGATTATGGAAGCAAATGCAAATTTGGAGCGTATTGTGAGTCGACCTAGATGGTCTCATTTTTGTTATTTGCTTTGTTTTAAATTTCTATATTGAATTACTACTGAATGTGAATATGATTGATGTGATTCTGGACATTAATAGTCTGAGGAGCTTGATAAATATAAGAACATAGGAAGTGCTCATTGTATGTGAATTAGACTGAAATAAGTTATTCTCAACATTATTGTTGAATGTTAGACATTGATCCGATGAATATATATGAATATAAATGTCGAAAATTGAGCACTAGTGATTGCTTGAAAATATATGAATGTAGTGCATTTCATTACATGAATACACAAAAAATAAAAACTATTGTGATCGGAGTAGCCACTAAAAAAGAGCTTAAAACTCAGAAATTGAAAAAGAGTTTAAAGTTCATAATGTAGTAAGAGCCTCTGACTCACTATGTAAATGAGCCCTGTATCCCCAAGAGATAAGGGATAGTTAATAATGAGCCCATTATCTACAATGGATATATGATAGTTATAGGTACTCAGTCACAAGGATACAATTGAAAGTGATTCTCATATACATTGCATATATAATTGATCTGTATGTTTAAATGATTGAAGTGCACTGTTTGAATGATTTCTGAATGTGAAATATGAATTACGTGAATATAAAGTATATGCGATTCTATAAGATGATCAATAAAATGATGTGAATTACGTGATTACATGAGTTGATGTGTTATTTGTTTGAGTGAGCCATTGAGGATGGTCCACTCATTGAGTTTGTAAAACTCAACCTAATATTTGCAACATTTTTCAGGCTTAGAGAAGATCTTTGGTTAAACAAATTGGAGTCTAGCCACTACATTCAAGTAAGAGATAGAGGTCGGGATCAGTTCGCATCTGCATATGTATTTTCCATCATTTTTTTCTTGAAGAATGTATTACGCAAATATTGTATAATGTTCATATGAATTGAAAAGTGTAATGACTGAAAGCGTTTTGATAAAAAATGAAATGATCAAATTGAGAATCGTTATGCTCTCGATATGTGTATAATTGATATAGGCCTTGATTGAACATGTTATTCTTTTTGATTTGTTTAAAATATATTTGTTGCATGTGATGTGAAAAAAAATTGCACTGAGTTTGACTGACCGTTGTAGCGCTCCACCCTCACAGAGCATGTTCTCAAATACTGACTGTATCTTTGGGAATATGCCCTATAGGAATGAGGTGCTACAAGAAGACTATTTCTAATCGCATTAGAAATTACTTTTCCTTAATTAGAAAACTATTTGCTAAAATTAAAAGAGACTACTTTCAAAATTAAATAAAAATACTTTTAAATTTAATTAAGAAAGTCATGCTATATTATTTATTTAGAGATTGATTTCTCAATTAATTAGAAAATCTTTCTTTAATAAATTAGAAAACTATTTTCAAAATATTAAAGAAAGCTCCTTTTCTTGATAAATAAATGAAAACACTTTTCCAATTTTAATCAAAATAATATCCTTTCTAATAAATCAAGAAAATTATTATTTATAAATTAAAAAAAATTTCTAAATAAATAAAATAATAATTCTCTAAACAAATAAAATCATAAATTTAATTTATCTCAATTAAATCGAGATAAATTAATTTAATTAAGAAATATCTTTCTTAATTACTTAAGAAAACAATTTTCTTAATTTTAAAGAGTCTAATTAATTAATTCCAATCTAATTGAAACTAATTAATCTTTATTTTAAAAACTACTTTTCTAAATTAATTAATTTCAATCTAATTGAAAATAATTAATTCTAATTTTAGAGATCACTTTTCTAAAATAATCAGGAATCAATATAATTATTAATCTTAATCAAATTAAGAAAAATAATTATTTTAATTTTGGAATTAATTTTTAGAATTAATTTAATTTAATAATTCAACTCTTGAAAAATTAAACTAAATTATAAAACAATCCTAATAAAATCAACTCTTTGAAAACAATTAGAAAACACTTTTCTAAATTTATCAATATTTAAAACTGCTTAATATTTTAATAAAACAATTTTAAAAAGGAAGGCTTTAAAAAAAATTCGTGGATATGTGGGAAGGAAACTGTCTTGTTTCCAAAGAATTGCCAGCCACAAGTCTCCACGCCTGGGTCTCCTCGCCGTAGCAATCACGCCAACAATAGCTCATCGTTTTTACAGTTTTTCAATGTCACAATCCTTCACGCAAGCTTAATGCTTATAGGTTTCCAAAGCCGACGTTATGACATTAGAAAGGATTTAAATATAGGGTTTTGCGTTTCCCACCTAGGTTTCTTACTTTCTAGGTTTATGAACTTCGTTCATCTATTCCAATATGTACCAACTGGAATGTGGATTAGGCTTTAAAAGCCATCATCCACCTTTGTAGACGCTAATGCATAAGTCCAAAAAGAAAGAACTTTGTTTCGATTTCAGAAATTGTATATCTTGCAAACCAGAAAACACAACCAGTACTTAGGAAGTTTTTTATTCCAGAAATCCAAAATTTCAGAATTTTTCAAGTATCAAATATGATCAAATTTGTCGATTCCAAAATTTGATCTATAACAATTAAACGATTAATCAAATTACAGAATTAAAATCTGGCTCTGATATTACTGTTAGGAAACCAGGTACGGATTTGATCCCGACTGCAGTGAAATGATTATGAAACTTTTCACAACTTTTGATTTCCCGAAAACCAAGATCGCATTAATTCTATAAAATGATTAACACATATTGTAATTAAGCAAAAAAACTTAATTCGTATCTTATTTCGAAACTTGATCTTAATCTTGTCGTATCCCTCGAACTGTTCCCGAAACTGATCCGTCTCAACCACAATAACCGAACAATTGTTCGACCTCTAATGGTATCCACAGAACAGGTTGAGAGAACTCTGTAACTCTTACAGAGAGAGTTAAACATGAAGTTCTAGCTCCATAGAGCTTAAGCCTATTTATAATAAGCTTTGAACATTTTAGTAATTTAATTGAAATTAAGTTCTAATTTCAATTAAACTTTAATTAAAATTACAAATAATTCTAATTAAATACCAATTATGCCCATATAAGATTCAA
>JANZXP010000003.1:9673640-9690683 GCA_027576715.1 Erythroxylum flavicans | reverse complement strand
CCGCTACTACATTAATTTGTTTTAACGGAAGTGATTTCTTTTATATTTGGTTGCAGGCGACAGCATCACCAGCCACAATCATAGGGTCAGGGCCATTATCGTGACAGAAACTTATTTTTGTCAGGTCATGATCGTGGGGTGAGAGCCACGATCTTGCCTTGCACTTTCTTCCTCCACGAATTCAACATATATTCTAACATCAATTTCACACCAAAATTTCCAGACTAATACAACATCATTTCATACTAATTTAACTACCAATTTGATTACATTAAACTCTCAAACCTCTATTCATTTGATTCATCATTTTCAACAAAATCTCATCTTTCATAAAATCCTATCTTTTTTTCCATACTATATCTCATTTATAAGCATCAAACAATTCATTTTCAAAATTCATCATTTCGAATTCATAACCTCTTCATTCATAACTCCATTTTAGTTCAATATCATCTACACACAAATCAAATTCCATGATTGATCATAAACACCAAAACAAAACATATTCATATACAGTTTCATCATTAATTTTCTGCACATATTCTACTTCATTAACACCTTCATTTTAACCCTAACTATCACCTTAATTAATCTCATTTCAAAACACCATAGTACTCCTTTTTTATTGGCTCTAAACTCATAAATTATCACTCATCTTAACACAAAGTAAGACATAACTCTATTTACCTCTTTATCAACACATCATCATATTTCAAAATTCCTTTTTCAAAATAATTCATCTCTTAAATTATCATCGTAATTTCTTTTTACCAAACAATTTATGAATAAAATGAACTCACTAAAATTTACATAATCTTTTTATTTATACACCCACTTTAAAACACATATAAAATTTCATGATCAAATCATCAATATCAAATTTACTCATCACATATGTTTCACTTAACATTACCCATGAAGATTAACAAGCTACTTACTTGATAAAACTCCAAGTTCTTCAAAAACACCAAGAAGCCCTAACTTCTCATGTCACACGATCATTATCTTGAAGGTGGATCAGGTTAGGTTTTCTTATGGAAAATGAAAGAGACAAAAAGATGGAAGTAGCAATTGATAGATGAAAGCAAGGTGTAATGTTGATGAAGGTTTGGTGAATCAAAATCGTAAAGAAGAAGAGAAAGCCACGAAGAGGATGAAAACAAGAGTTAAAATGAAAGACAATAAGGAGAGTGTCTTGCAAAAAAAAGAGAAATCGTGAGAGATGAGTGGTGAGTGGTAGTGACATTTTTCACCTTCCTATGATCCCATTTAGACCTTTATTAATAACTAGTCTATTTGTCTCCAATTTCTAATCCAATTGTTTCCAAAATTTCAACGACACTTGTTAACAAATCCTAAAGTCATTAATCTAAATTTCTATTGTCATTCAATACTTATTTCTACACTATTTATCAATTATCCTGTCACTTGACATTTTTCCTAGTCTAAAAATACCCAAAATTCTAGAAATTTCCTAAATTTCACCAAAAATTCTAAATTAATACTTATACACACCAATTCAATTTTCAATACATATAAACCACAATTCACATCATAATCATAAAAAAATCAATTTTACGTAGAAAATGTCAATGAATGCATGTACAATCATTTTAATGTGTGCAAAAAATAATATTCACATGAGTGTGTATGCTATATTATGTATGAGCATAAAATGCATTTTCTAATTTTTCGATAATCTCTTTTGTACAATATTCTAGGGTTCTAACCCTTAACATGGGATAATGAGACGTTACAATTCTCCCTTCCTTAAGAAATTTCATTATCAAAATTCTTACTTGATTGTTTGAACAGGTGGGGATATTGTCTCTTCACGTGCTTCTCTGTTTCCTAAGTTGCTTCCTCACTTCAGTGATTCTTCCAAAGAACTTTCACCATTGGAATTACTTGGTTTATCAGCTGTTTTGTTTGATATCTCACTATCTTCATCAGCTCTTCAACATAACTTAGATTATTGATTATTTCGATCTCCCAATGAATAAAGCTTCCTAATCAGATCCTGATGTTCAACCTTAATCTGCTGGCATTTTAAACACTTAGCTACTTAGTCAACTACTTGTTTCTTTAAAACTGGCCACTAGAAATGCTACTTTAGTGCATTATACATCTTAGTGGTACCAAGAAGCATAACATAAGCTGCTACGTGAGCCTCCTCCAGAATTTCCTTTCTCAAATTATCAATATTAGGCATGCACAACCTTCGCTTTAACCACAGTGTCTCATCTCTCAGCTCAAACTCATAATCTAGATTCATTTTCAACCTTTCTATAAGCTTCACCATTTCAGGATCTTTACTTTGAACTTTTCTGATTCTGTCAAGCAACATTAGCCTTAGTCTTAATGTGGATATCAACGTCTCATTATGCTCTAGATTCAATTCCACATTCAAATATCTCAATTGAATTAAGCTCGATAACTTGGATAACTTAACCTGAGCTGCACTGTTATTCAACTTTCTACTCAATGCATTTGCCACCACATTAGCTTTTCTCAAATGATACTCAATCGTATAGTTATAATCCTTTAACAGCTATATCCATCTCTTCTGTTTCATATTTAACTCCTTCTGACTCAATAGATATTTTAAACTCTTATGATCAGTGTAAATCTGGAATGTCTCCCCATATAAGTAGTGTCTCCATATCTTTAGAGCAAAAATAACTGTAGCAAGCTCTAAATCATGTGTTGGATAATTACTCTCGTGAGACTTTAATTGTCTCGATGCATAGGCTATCATCTTGCTGTACTGCATCAACACACATCCCAATCCTTGATGTGAAGCATCACTGTATACTACATGTCCTCCAGCTCCCGATGGAATAGTTAACACTGGTGTTGTAGTTAACTGGTGCTTTAGCTCCTCAAAACTTTTCTGACATTCGTCATTCCATCTGAAGGGCACATTCTTCCTCAAAAGTTTAGTCAGAGGGGCTGAAATTAATGAGAATCCCTTAACAAACCTCTGGTAATATCTGGCTAATCTGAGTAAACCATAAATTTTAGACACATTCTTCAGAGCCTCCCACTTTATTACTGCCTCTATCTTCTTTGGATCCACTTGAATACCTTGCTCATTTACTATATGACTTAGAAACACTACTTGATCCAGCCAAAATTAACATTTATTGAATTTGGCTTATAGCTGTTTCTCCCTCATAATCTGTAGAATTACTCTTAATTGCTTAGCATGCTCCTCTTTACTCTTTAATACACTAAGATGTCATTGATAAATACTATCACAAAATGATCCAGGTAGGGCTGAAACACCTTATTCATCAATTCCATAAATGCAGCTGGGGCATTAGTTAACCCAAATGGCATTACTAAGAACTCATAATGCCCATACTTGTTCCTGAAAGCACTTTTCGGTACATCAGCCTCTGCTATCTTTAACTCATAGTGCCCCAATCTTAAATCCAACTTAGTGAACACCTGAGCTCCCTGCAACTGATCAGGAAAATCATCAATTCTAGGCAACGAGTACTTGTTCTTCACTGTTACTCGATTTAATTTCCTATAATCGATGCATATTCTCAACGTTCCACCTTTCTTCTTTACAAATAAGACTGGAGCTCCTCATGGTGATACACTGGGTCTAATGAAACACTTTTCCAACAACTCCTGCAACTGAGCCTTCAACTCTTTTAGTTCCATAGGTGCCATCTTATATGGAGGAATAGATATAGGTGCTGCACCTGGAACTAAGTCGATTGTAAACTCTGTTTCCCTATCTGAAGGTAAACCAAACAGTTTTGTGGGAAACACATATAGGAATTCCCTAACTACAGGAATGTCCTGCCTGCACATTCAGCTCAGTTTGAGTATCAATGACATAGGCCAAATAAGCCTCAAATCCCCCTTGCATCAACCTCAAGGCACTCATGAATGAGATCAGCCTAGCTGGCACTGCTTGACTAATGCCTCAGAAAACTGCTCTCGGCTAATTAGGAGATTCTAATATCACCTACTTAGTATAGCAATTTATGATAGTCCTATGAGTAGTGAGCCAATTTATGCCTAGGATAACATCTATTTCCTTTAACTGTAACACAATCAAGTCTACCTCCAGTTCTGCCTGATCAATTCGAATCGAACACCTCTTGTAGACTTCTCCTATTACTATGATACTACCTATCGGTGTACTCACCTCTAATCTATATCTAAATAGCTCTCTATCACAATACAACCTAGATGCTATATGCGGTGTGATAAAAGAGTGCATAGATCCAGGATCTAGCAATGCAAAAGCTTCAAAATTAAATATAAGCAGCACACCTGCCACGATATCTTGAGAATTCTGAGTCTCTTGTGTGGTCATTTTATATACTTGGGCCTGAGAATGTGGTTGGTTGGTCCGCACCTCAGTGATGACCATAGGACTTCCCGAGCTCATTCTGCCTTTACCAAGGCCTCTCTGTCTAGACCTACTAGCTCGGCTCTGCTGGATAGTAGTTTCAGTTACTCTTCCTCCTCCTCTCCTTCCAGACGGTGCTCTAAATATAAGAGAACAATCTCTAATCTAATGCTCAAATGAGCCGTATTGAAGGCAAGCTTCAGATAATTTCCAGTATTCTCTGCCATGCTTCTTCCCACAATACTCACAATTTGACAACTGACTCGATGCTACACCTCTTCCACTACCAGACTGTACAGAGCTACCCCTCTATTTGAACCCCAACTATCTTGATATAGCCGGTGGTCTAAAAGCTCTATTTTGATGCTTACTAAACCTTCTGCCAGAACCATCCTGAGATTCACTAGGCCTCTTCAGTCTATACTCTGATCTATATTCTGTTTGACTATCATTTAACAATTGCTCAATTCGGATTGAGGCAGCCTGTAGTTCTGTAAAATTATCCAGATTAGAAATGGCTAATCTCGTCCGAATCTCTGTGTTCAGCCTATCTTCGAATCTCTTGCACTTGTCTTCTTCGATAGGAATAATGGTAGTAGAATAACCATCAACTCATTAAACTTAATCTCATACTCTGCCACTGACAAACTGCCCTGCTTTAAATCTAGAAATTCCTTCATCTTTTTGTCCAGGTCTATTTTTGGTATATAGTTTTCCTTAAAGAATCTAAAACAGTCTTCCCACCTCAAACTACAAGGCCTGACAGTACTGCCTAGAACAAGTTTCCACCACTGGCATGCTGGGCCTTGCAATAAAGAAACTACGTACTCAAACTTTTCGTCCTACTCGTGATCCATCTGATCAAAAATTCTCTCCATTCTCTTTAGCCATCCCTCGACCTCTACAGGGTTTGTACTTCCATAGAAGTCCACAATCCCTTGCTTTTGTAGCTTATCGTACCTCCTTTCCCTTCTCTTGGGAATTCTCAGAGGCATTCTCTCTAGTCAAGATACCGAAGACTCCTTACTGGCTCCTACTAACTCTAGTTCGTTAATGTCTGTTGACCTTTCAACTTAATTACCTATAGCAGATGACCTATAACAGACAATAACTTCTATTACTATCTGCATTTCTCACAATATTTCATGCCTAACATTCTTATATATCCCTATGAATGCCAACCATGCTCTGATACCAAATGCTGTAGCGCCCTGCTCCTATCAGAAATTTATGCCCATATGTCTATCAGACATTCAAGTACATGCCTGATGGAAGCGACACACTAACTATATCACTTTTATTTAACTCATGGCATCATAATTTAAAACATAATCTCATAATCTCTAAAACCTAAATTTCCTCATTTCATTTCATAAAAACATAAGATACAATGTAGCATTACATACATCATCCATGTATATACAATTTCAACGACCTATCAGAGCCTACTGCTCTATTTAAAAAATATGCTACATACATGAGGAATTATACAAAAAGTTTATCTAAATCCTTTGGTCCCAGCTGACTGAGCTTTGAACCGTGTCTTCATTCCAAAAGCAGTACTAGATCTCTTCTAAGTTGCCTTAAAAGCTATGTCGTTTCTCTCAAACATGAAAAGTCAACATTGCACTTTTGGTGAGTTTTGCGAATTCAATGAGTTAACCATCCTCGATGGTTCACTCATATCATATAATGCAACAAACCATATAATCACATAATTTACATCATTTCATTTATCAACATGTAGCATCACAAAACCTTCGTTCATAAGTTTTCACATTTCATTCAACACAATTCATCAATACATTGCAATCACCCAAATCATACATATCATGTGTATATGCAATGTTCATGAGACTCACATTTTTTTATTACGTTGTTGTAACCGAGTGCCTTTTTCACTGTCCCAAATCCATTGTGGATATCGGGCTTATTAATAACTATCCCTTATCTGCTGGGGATACGTGACTTATTTTACACAGTGATCTAGAGGCTCTTACCACATTCTGAGCTTTAAGCTCTTTTTCACCGGCGACTCTAATCATAACTAATAATAATTCAATATAGAGTTTAAACAAACAGATAATCAAGGTAAGACCATCTTAGATTACTCACATTTTGCTCCAGATAGCTTATTGCCTCGAGGTCCCAGCAATGTCTGGATATAGTCGCTCTAATTTCTCCTTTATATCATACAAACATACACATTTACACATTACTACTTTGCACATTCACATGAATACTCAATCATATTCACATGTATAGGCATTATGTATTATATATGTTCAATGACAATCCTAGGTATATTTCCTTAATACATACCTCATAATCAATTAACAACATCTTTTAATCATTCTTTAATATCTAATACACTTTTCTCAATTTAATAACCTCATTCATCATCAACTAGGTTCTTTCAAGGCCTCATTCAAGCCTAAATACATCATATGAAAGCACCCTAGTATTAATTGGTTCATACATTACTAAAAAAAATCTTTTTCTCCATAGGTCTACCTACGATTGTGGTATCCCTGCCACGATTGTGACAGAAACTTTTGGGGTTAGCCATGATCATGACAGAAACATTTCTGGCCAGGCCACGATCGTGGGGTGAGGGCCACGATCGTGACAGAAACTTATTTTTGTCAGTTCACCATCGTGGGGTGAGAGCCACGATTGTGCCTTTCAACATATATTCTAACATCAATTTCACACTAACTTTTCTAGACTAATACAACATCATTTCATACTAATTTAATTATCAATTTGATTGCATTAAACTCTCAAACATCTACTCATTTGATTCATCATTTTAACTAAATCTCATCATTCACAAAATCCTATCTTTTTTTTCATACTATTTCTCATTCATTAGCATCAAATAATTCATTTTCAAAATTCATCATTTCGAATTCATAACCTCTTCATTCATAACTCCATTTCAGTTCAATATCATCTACACACAAATCAAATTCCATGATTGATCATAAACATCAAAACAAAAGATATTCATATGCACTTTCATCATCAATTTTCTGCACATATTCTACTTCATTAACACCCTGATTTTAACCCTAACAATCACCTTAATTCATCTCATTTGAAAACACTATAGTACTCATTTTTTGTTAGCTCTAAACTCATAAATTATCACTCATCTTAACACAAAGTAAGACATAACTCTATTTACCTCTTTATCCACACATCATCATATTTCAAACTTCCTTTTTCAAAATCATTCATCTCTTAAATTATCATCATAATTGCTTTTTACCAAACAATTCATGAATAATATTAACTCACTAAAATTTGCAAAATCTCTTTATTTATACACCCACATTAGAACACTTATAAAACTCCATGATCAAATCATCAATCTTAAATTTACTCATCACAAATGTTTCTTTTAACACTACCCATGAAGATTAGCAAGCTACTTATTTGATAAAACTCCATGTTCTTCAAAAACAATAAGAAGCCTTAACTTCTTATGTCACACGATCATCATCTTGAAGGTGGATTAGGTAGGTTTTCTTATGGAAAATGAAAGACACAATAAGATGGAAGTAGCAATTGATAGATGAAAGCAAGGTGTAACATTGATGAAGATTTGATTAATCAAAATTGTGAAGAAGAAGAGAAAGCCACGAAGAGGATGAAAACAAGAGTTAAAATGAAAGACAATATGAAGAGTGTCTTGCTAAAAAAAGAGAAATCATGAGAGATAGTGGTGAATGGTAGTGACACTTGTCACTACCACTTGTCACCTTCCTATGATCCCATTTGGACCCTCATTAATAGCTAGTCTGTTTGTCTCTAATTTCTAATCCAATTATTTCCCAAATTTTAGTGACACTTGTTAATAAATCTTAAAGTCATTAATCTAAATTTCTATTGTCATTTAATACTTATTTCTACTACCATTTATCAATTATCCTGGCACTTGGCATTTTTCCTATACTAAAAATACCCAAAATTCTAAAACTTTCCTAAATTTTACCAAAAATTCTAAATCAATACTTATACACACCAATTCAATTTTCAATACATATAAACCACAATTTACATCATATTCACAAAAATCAATTATACCAAAAAATGTCAATGAATGCATGTACAATCCTTTTAATGTGTGTAAAAATTAATATTCACATGTGTATGTATGCTATATTATGCATGAGCATGAAATGTATTTTCTAATTTCTCAATAATCTCTCATGTACAATATTCTAGGGTTCTAACCCTTAACTTGGGATAACAGGATGTTAAAAAGTTAGCTTGATGCATAACACTTTATATCGTGCATTTTTCGATAATAGATTTCTTTTTGTTAATTCTAAAAAGTGGAAGAAAGATTGGTGATATTAGGTTTAGTGGGAGTGATGACATTTAGGGGGATTGACTTTTGTATATATGATGACTTTCATATTTTGATAATTTTTATTCTTAAGTAAATTTCTTTTATCTATATAAGTGAATAATTCTTTGACTGTCTCTTTTTCCTTGATATTAAATTATCTTTATATAATAATTATGGGGAGTTAATCATTATCTTGATATAGATATTTGTTTATGTATTTAATTTTATTATTATTCTCTAATATCATAAATGTTTTATCATCATCAAAAAGAGAAAGGTTGTTGAACTAAGGAAGGTTTTAATTGATGTGTTGATGATAACAAAATATAAGTACTAATAATAAGTGTTTTATTTTGATGAGAAGGAATGTGAGAATAAAATGTAGCAATAAACTCAAGAAGATAGTTCAAAAAAATGATAAAAGAAGAGATGAAGTTTACAACTTACAAAATGAACAAGAAGTTAAAAACACAAAGAACAAGGAATATCGAGGTCATTCTTTAGCTTATAATGGTAATTGTAATCTCATCACTTTGATGTTCTAAAAGGACCATCACGCATAAACGTTTTATATCACTTTATTACATGAATCTTTTATCTTTTAAGGGGCATTAAAGATTATGGTTTTAATAAAAAATTCTCTTAATATTTCAAACACTCTTTAAGGAATATTTTAGGAAGTTTTTAAATCATAATTACATTAAACAAATGGAATTTATTTAAATTCGTTAAATCATGTTTTAAGGGGATTGATCGACATATATGGGTTAGTGGTCAACAAATATAGATTAAAGTTACTAAATTTGATATAAAGAGAAATTATTGTAATATTGGTTGATAAACATACAATATTTTTTGACCAATATGCCTACTAAGCAACCTGTAACATCCCCTCACCAATAGGAAGGGTGTATTGGTAAATTGCCATGTTTAGGAGTGTATAAATGTATAGTGACATATGCATGCATTCATATAAGTTACACAACCAATGTCTCAATGGCTAGTGAATCTATGCGTTCAATACACACTGATCTACCAACATGCTATCTTAGTCAACTAGTGCTCCATAGCTACCATTATAATAATTAGTTTTAAGTTTTAACAGCTACCATTATAAACATATATTTATAGAGTATAGTTTTAACTATACTCTATAAATATATGTTTTCTAATTTTTTTAACATCAAGAAGAATTTAAGTGTCTTTTACACAAATTTTTAATTGTTTTTCCAATCATTTGATTATCATTTTCTTATATTTGTATGAGTGATTCTTTTTGAAGTTATTAAGTAATAAATTGAGATATTTTGAGTTGTAAGATTTGGTTGGGGCACTAAATTATTGTACTTGAGGGTGTTCAAGTGGGATTGAGGTTACTATTCACTATAAAGGAAGATTGTACTTTGCTTAGAAAAGTTATACAAAGGTTATTCTTTACTTTAAAAGAAGGATTCTAGTGGAATTCCAAGAAGAGTTTTGGCAGTGGATGTAGGCGAGGATTGTTTGTCAAATCACTATAAATTGGTTTTCATTCTCTTTTCCCTATCTTCTTTAAATTATTATTCAATTGTTTGATTGATTTATATTAAACAATTTCATCATCCTTATTTATATTGATTATTGTTAATTGAGTACATAGGAAATAAAAGTTTGTTATATTTTATAAAAAACCAATTCATCCCCCTATTAAGGACTCACAAAGTCTAATCATGTTACTTCTTTATTAATATTAATTGATTCTTAAGTTTCATTCCATATTGTTTAATTAGTTCGTAAATCAATACTAATCGAAAAACAATGGAACATTCTCCTCAATTTCTTTAAAATGATGAATAATATATTGATTACTCAATTACCATCATACAATTCATATCATATCGAAGGACTACCAATTAAAATATCATTAATTAGGATAACTTCTAAATAATATCAAAACTTAACCATCAATATATGAGATCCTTTAAAGACTTCAAATTAAATGATCACTTACATAATCATAATAATGAGTATTTTTATAAACATATAAGTAATATTCCATATTAAATTCTTATATTGGGTTATTTAGTCACATTATTTTCCAATAAGAACTCACAAGTTGGTTAACTATCTCCACACTTTAGTTTTAGAGTAACTATTTCCTTTATTAGAAAAAAACATAACATAGAATTCAACTTTATTAAAGTTTTGTCTCAATAAAGCAACGACTATGAATGATTTAAGAATAACATATAAATGCAATATAAATATCATAATTTATACTATTATTTGTAAAGTATATTATCTCATAAATTTTTTTATTATGAATTAGTTAATTAAATAAATATATATAAGATAAATAATGTCTTCAATAAAATATGTCACTTGTTTATACAAGATAAACCAACAAAATGTTCGTAAATTAAAATAATATAGCTAAAGGAAAAGTTAACAAAAGTTTTGATAATCCACATGTGTTTGTGAGTTAGATGGAGAAAAAGATGTGTTAGTCACCCTATAAATATTATCAAGGAAGAATTATGCCTCAATTCCTTAATGATATGAGTCAATTTTTATAATTAGATAAGATGATATAATCAATACAATTATTCATATCTCTAAATAAAAATATAAATTATATTTAAAATTAGGCCCAAGATTCTCCTTTTAGGAATGATATGACAAAACAAATTTAATGAATATATCTTTTCAAACTTTAATTCTCACTCATATCTTAAAAAATCTTCATAATATATGAGTTTGACAGAGTGTGACAATGTCTTATTTATTTAAGTCTTATGTTACTAGTTTCTTTCACCAATAATTGATAAAATACACTTATGTACTATTTATAAAGTCTTTTGACTCCACATCTTGTCTTAAACTTCCTTAATTATTTATGACTTTTTCAACTGATATTTAAACTTCTAATTCCAAACTTATTTTAGTTATAATCTCTAATTTATATTTTTAATATAAAACTCAATTAAATTTATAAATAAATTATAACTTATAACAACATAAAAAAGAGAATCCTTATAAATAATATGAAAATTATAGATTTTGTTATTTAGAATATAGTAGTATATCAACATTTGAAACATCATTATAAGATTGGCAAGTAAATATGTAAGGAGTTCCCTAGTTCTTCATGAAATTTTATGAAAATGCTTCACCATATAAAAAAAGCTATATCTTTTGGTATGTCTCATGTACCTGATTAACTTTAAGCTACACGTGTTCATTTATCATAATAAATGTTCATTTGTATATTTATATGTTAATTGATGCATGTATTGTTTATTGGATTTGGTTTGATTTTATGATGAGTATTTGATTTGCTAGGGCTACATTGCTATGTGACAAGTAATTGGTATTTAGATTACTTAAAGATATGAATGAAATTAATGTTTGAAGATAAACATGAAAGTAATAAAGATAATATGCTTGAACTGAGTTGAGTATATTAATAGTTATACCTTTTAAGAATTAAGAGTTAAATGTTTTTTATTATATGTTAATGAAGGGATATATTAATAATGTTGGAATATTAAGAGCCTAGGCATATTTATTTAGTTATTAGTATACATATATGGTCTTATAGTATTGTATGCATAATATAGTAACATTATACATATAATGTTATTATATTAAAAGTGTAATTTATGATAAAATCTCCCTTTTATAGTAATATTTTTAATACTTATTTCCTTTTCTTTTATAACTAACTAAGTGGTACCAGAGCCTTAATATTAGAAACAATGGTGAATAGTAACGTGACTGCATTCTAAGTCCTAAGTCTTATAAAAGGACAAGTTTCATCATTAGTGCATTCAATGAAGGCACTATTTAGTGCACATGGTATATGGGATATTGTATGAGGTTCTTGAATATAACTACTCTCACAAAAGCCCTAAAGGATGTTTTAAAATGCACTAAGAAAAAGGATCAAAAGGTCATATCTCTTATTCACCAAGTATTATAAAAGGCCACCTTTAAGAAGATATCTAGTGTTATTATAGGGAGGCAATTATGGGATACACTTTAAGTAACCTGCAAGAAAAAGGAAACAAAAGAAAATTTTCCTTTAGAATCTATTTTGTGAATTTGAAGTTATTCAAATAAAAGAATCTGAAAAGATGGTTGATTATTTTAGAAGAATCATGGCCATTATGAATCACACAAAAAGGCTTAATGAAGAAGTGATTAAATTCTAGATGACTGAAAAAAACCTTAGATAAGTTAGAGAGAACTTTTATTACATGATAACTATTATTAAAGAATTGAATAGCTTAAAAGACATGACAATTAAAGAACTAAGTGGATTCTTTGAAACTTATAAGAAGAAGCTTAGTAAGGGGAGAAAGAAATCTTAGAGCATATATTACAATCAAAGCTCACTTTGAAAAACAAAAAGTAAAAAAAAAAATTAAGCTCCAAAGGTTAAGGTCATGAATATCATTAACGTCATAAAAGATGAAGAGGAGGTACCTAGTTTTGTTCTCAAAATAAAGATGAAAATTATCAATCTACCCCAGTAAGAGATATGAGAAGGTCATATCTGAAAAGGTACGAGAAGTCTTAAGTTAAATGCTACAATTATAATGAATTTGTGCACTACTCTTGGAAATGTAAAAGTGATTCTAATGATGACATAAATCTAGAAGTTTTCTAGAATGAGAAAGAAGTGTCTTAAGTATTGTTCATGCAATTTATGCAACTGTTGCATGAATCAAAGTGCATGCAACATAGTCTTCATCTTTCTCTCCATTTGAGTATCTACTTGAATTCATTTAGTTTGGTGCTTAAACCACCCTTATACATTCTTTCTTCTTCATTTTTGCATGTTCTTAGGTGATCAAGGAAGAGTTTGGTGCTTTCAATAACCCAAACAAGGAGAAGAATCAAGAAAGGAGGAGAACAAAAAGGTACATGTACGAAAATTTCATGTTCATATATTGTGAGTATGCATGCATCTAAGTTTTTGGAAGTTTGGGGATGTCATGTGGTTAGAATTAGATTTTGACACTTTTGCTGCATTGTCATGAATATAATGCATGAATCCATGACTAACCCAACAGTGGTATCAGAGCAAGCTTATGCATGTATTAGATGATGTATTGAACATGTGCAAAGTGTTTACTGGGTTATGACAGACATGCATGTTAATTTGGAAAAATTTGTATAAATTGTAGATTTTTTTTTCTGATTTTCTTTCACAGAAATTTTTATAAGGTTTTATTTCATGTTTTTGACAAAGTAAATGGCAATTGAATGTTATTTACTATTTTATTTCGAATTAATATCCACCCTGTTCATATGTTGGTTTCTGGGAATTTCTGGAAAACTGAATGCATGTTCTGCTTTTGAAATTTTCGTAATAGTTGTAGAAATTTTTTAATGATTTTCTTTCATATAAATGTTTATAAGATATTATGTTATATTTTTGTAAAAGGAATATGCGATTGAACATCATTTTCTATTTAATTACGAATTTAGTTTCAGCTTGATGCATGTACGAAGTTCTGGGAAATTCTGGAAATCTGATGAACATGCATGCTTGTAAATTCCATATTAATTTTTATAAAAATTGTTTTCATGAATTTTCTACATAGGCATGCATAATAAGATGTTGCCACGTGTATGAGATGCATGAAACTTATTGTTAAAGTGATTATCTTAAGCTTCCATAATGTAGAGTATGACTAGTGTTAGAAGTAATATGACAAGTGTCATAGACATGTAATGTGCTGGCTAATTTCGCTTACTTTATAAATAATTCCTAGGAATTAGTTTCTGGAATTTTTATTAGATAAATTTAGAATGTGTATAAGACTTTGGAATTTTTTTCAAAATTAGTTGAATTTGATTCAATTAATAAATCAAGTCAAAGCCAACATTGGTTAGCTTTTTGAAAGCTAATGGAGTCGACTTGTTTAATAACTTATGATGTATGTGTTTTAGTTATAAGACCTTAATAAAGTTTTTATGAGATAAGAAATGTACTATTTTGATGGTAGTATCATGCTTAGTACTTTTTCTTGAGATTAGGGTTCTGGAAATTTTTTGAACATCGAATCGGTCTTTTTAGTGTCTAGTAGGTTAAGTTATTTATCTTGATGATTTTAGCTATCAAGATATTTTTTGTCATTGCTGAAATTGTTAAGATAAATTTGAGATGGCCTAGGAATATTATAGATGACTAATTGATGTACATGAATTTTGAAAACCCTAGGGATTAATTTAAAATTAATCCAAGTAGAGCATAACATTTATAGTGTGACTAGAAAAAGGCATGCGTGCTAGAATTAAATTGTTTAATTTGGACATCAAAATAATTGCTTTTTAAGGTTCCTAATCAAATCACATTCATAATTTAAATTACCCGAGACTAAAACTATTACCCGATTCGACTCAAGAGTTGAATCGAATCATAAACTTTTTATGCATAGTCAAGTCACAACCTCAATTAAACCTCTTTTGTGTGATACATGCATTAGATGCATTTTTAAGGTGGTTATGGACATACGCTCAATTTAATTGAGTTATCCATAATCTGAATATATATATATATGTGTCTGTGTGTGTGTGTGTGTGTGTGTGTGTGTGTGTGTGTGTGTGTGTGCATTGATTTGTTTTCTAGATTAATGGTTTAGTCCTAACTAGAAGCATTGATTTATTGGGCAATCCTAAGGTCAACGTAGAGAGAGGTGAAGTTGAGTTATATATATATGGGATGTATACAAATCAAGAGTTGATAACCCAATGAGTGTGCTAAATCAACAGTTGATGGCACAAGTGATAGTTGCACAACTAAATGCAATTGATATGAATGATACCTACTGATTGACCTAAGTTGTCTTATTGGGCAAACCCAAGGTTATTCTTGGTGATGTTGGATATTGACCCATTAAGAAAACTATAAGTTTTCTTGAATTCGTAGTTAGGGCTATAGATTTGAATAAGAATAGTGGGACCTATAATGCATATGATTAAAGTCTTTATCAATATGCATTAGTGGACATTCCAACACTTTCTCTCGTTCTTCTAGGTTATTGAATCGCTATGATGTCTTCGTCCAGTGTGAACCTACGCTCTCTATTAGACTTCAAGAAACTAATGGGACCTAACTTCTTAGATTGGCTATAGAATTTGAGAATTGTTTTAAAATATGAGAAACTAGCATATATCCTAGATGAACCACTGCCCGATCCCCCTGTTGCTGATGCATCTGATGAGGATCAGAAAGCTTACAAAAAGCTACTAGATGATAGTGAGTTGGTTAGTTGTATAATGCTGACCTCTATGTCACCAAAACTGCAAAAGAAGCATGAGGCTATGGATGCTCATACCATAGTCTACCATCTAAAGGAACTGTTTTATGAGCAAGCTCGGTTTGAAATGTTCGAGACCTCGAGGTTGCTTTTTCACTCTAAGATGGTTGAGGGATCATCTCTAGTGCATTATTTGTTGAAGATGTATAAATACATTGTGAGGTTAGCTAGCTTAGGTTTTGTAATGGATCATGAATTAATTATAAGCTTAGTTTTGACTAGTTTGAATGATAGTTATTCACAGTTTGTGTTTAACTATTAGATGAACCAAATATCCACATAAATACTTGAGCTGATTAATATGCTCAAAACAGCTGAGCAAACTGTCAAGAAAGACAGTAAGGATGTGATGCTGATGGACTCTCCTTTTAGTTCTCATAAGAAGAACCAAAAGAAGAAGAAGAAGTCCAAGAAGCCAGTGGGAGGTGTAGCGAAGAAAAAGGTAAAGGAGACAACTTCAAAGGGGATATGCTTCCATTGCAACAAGAAAGGACATTAGAAGAGGAACTGCAAAGCTTATCTGGAGTCGCTGAAGTAGAAGAAGGCATTAGATGCCCTACCGTCTACTTTAAGTATGTTATTTGTCATTGAGGATAATACTATTTCTGATCATAACATTTGGGTATTAGATACCAAATGTGGCTCACACATATGTGTTGATATGTAGGGTCTCATGGATAGTAGACCGCTCAAGAAGGAAGAGATGGACCTACGTGTGGGAAATGGAGCAAGAGTTGTTGCATTAGCCGTAGGAACATATTTTTTGTATATTCCTAGTGGGCTAGAGCTAATTTTAGATAACTGCTATTAGTACCCATTGTGACAAAGAACATTGTATTTGTTTCATGTCTTAATAAAGCGGGATTTTATTTAAAATTTTTAAGTAATTGTTGTTCAATTAAGTTGAATGAAATGTTGTAGGGTACTGCTACATTGTGCAATGGTATTTACATATTAGATATGTGTAATCCAATTTTAAATATCAATGACAATAAAAG